>CAUZXS010001446.1:0-2500 GCA_963585895.1 Sepioteuthis lessoniana | reverse complement strand
GTCAACCATTTTTGATTAAGAATATTCTGTTTAGTATGAGTATAGATTTTGTTTAAACACAGAAAAATGTTAAAACAGTTCTATGTTAAACAATTTACTTTAGCGTAAGTACAGTTCCATTTCAGATAATTCAGTTTAGCATAAGGATGCAGTTTAATTCTATTTAACTCTTAGATAGGGCCCAATTAGGTGCTACCATTCCGAGCCAGAGAAAACATGAGATCAATGGCAAAGAAGGGGTACTCAGCATTCCCCAAAACTCCAGCATTACTGAGCCTTACTATCGTATTGTTTAGTGTCATATACAGGACACACGTTGGCGGAGAGCGGTCTTACTCCGCAGCAGAGATGCAGTCGGTGTATTCTACAGCCCCAGCCTACTGGGCAAATACAGAGTTAATGTCAAAACAGTTTTATTTCAGATAATTCAGTTTAATACAAGTACACAGTTTAGAGGCCAAACAGTCTTATTTCAAGTAATTCAGTTTAGCGTACGTACGTAGTTTAAACGTCAAAACAGTTCTATTTTAAACAATCCAATTAAGCATAAATACACAGTTTAAATGCCAAAAACATTAAACCCAAACGACGGTTTTATCTATCTAACCCATAGATAGGATCCTTATCAGGTAATACCACTCCGGGCCAAACTGGACCAGGGAGCGATGGCAATGAAGGGGTACTCGGCATTCCCCTAAGCTCCAGCATTGCTGGAGCCTCACCATCAGATTATTTAATTTCATATCTATGGTAACAACGGCTATTATCTCCGAAAATGTTAAACCAGTTAAACTTCGCTTAAAAATTGACCTTGTGTCACATCCTGCCTGAGCGGAGGGGTTGGTAAATATGATTATCTCCGAAAATGTACCATTCATCTTTATCATAATTTATCTATCTATCTATCTATCTATCTATATATATATATATATAAATATATATATATATATATATATATATATATATATATATATATATATATATATATATAAGACTTTTGATTATATTATTCTGCTTATCTTTAATGGATGTGTATTTTATATTCCTACAAAGGATCAGAGAGGAGTATCTGTCTGATCCTCAACAATTCTGAACAGTAATTGGTTATAAATTGTGAACAAGAAATCCACATTCATTCAATTATTGCATATATCATTCTGCTAGACTTTTTTCTACTTAGGATCAGAGTGTATTACTACCCCGCTATGGTGCAATAAACTACATTTTTCTAGTTTTCTTTTATCAGAATATTTCAATTACATTTAACTTCAACTAATATATATATATATATATATATATATATATATATATATATATATATATATATATATAGTGTTTTCTTCCAAACTCTATTATTCTTGCTTGCATTGATTTTAAGTCAATCCCTCCAGGAATGTCTTTGGAGTAAGTCTTACTGCTTCCTGTAAAGGCCACAATCTTTCATCCTTAAAAAAAGAAAATAAGAAGAAAAAAAGATTAATAGGCTTACCCCAAATTTTGAATAACTATTTATTCAAAGCTAAACACGATTCTCCTGAGAGAAAAAAATAACCACAGCGAAACAAAACAATCTTCAGAATATAAAATAAAAAAGTATATATATATATATATATATATATATATATATATATATATATATATATATATATATATATATATATATTGTAATAAGTAAGTCCATTATGTATGTGTATGTGTGTAAGTTTTGTTCACTGCTATTGCCAGCTACTGTGCCCCTCTGTTTCTATTTATTACAATATAGCTACTCTTTTGTATCTAATTTCCGAGGAGGATGAATAGTTATTTATTTTGCTAGTAGGGTCACAATGCTTTGGGACTTGCTTATTTAAAAGGAACTATTGTTTATGGAAAACTCTTTTATTTGGACACCGTTATATTTTTTTTCAGTTTTTATAAGGTGCAGTAGTTCTATACTCAGAGGCATTCTGTCTTTTTTATCATTTTATTTTTGTAGATTCTAGATATCTTTTCTTTTTTCTTTCATATAGGAGAGATTAATGCATTTATTTCTTTTGGTCAATGTCCACTTCAGTGTTTCCCAGTTACATTTGCCTATCTACTTCTAGTTAAAAAAAGACTTTCTTTTTCCTTATAGTAATTTTTTTTAAAAAGCCTGTTTATTTAATGTCGTTTAATGGTTTGCCTAAAGCTTATTTTGATTTGATTTTTTTCCCAATGTAATGGCTAACGTACTGAACTGAGCTATAGTAGTAAATGGGTTTGAACTCCAGTTAAACTATTACACTCACTTTTTTACTAATGCCTTTTAGAAAGTTATGAAACCCCGTATACCTCCAGCTATGGGTTAAATATTTTCAGTATTGTTCATCTTTAACGTTGCCTTTGGTATTGCATGACCCACGAAGATTAGTATGCAATTAAACTAAGAAACAAATAAAGCTTTATTTTAAAAACTACTTATATAATTAATTTCTTTCTCTTTAATCTAATCCGCAGATATTTTCAGTTTCCTTTATCC
>CAUZXS010001445.1:0-19527 GCA_963585895.1 Sepioteuthis lessoniana | reverse complement strand
TACTAACTATTTTTTCATCATTCAACGTGTGAAAGCACGTGCGATACCCTGCCCTCATCAGCCGCCAACTAGCAGGGATAACACAGTTTCGGTAGCTCAAGGCAGTACTGCCACTCCTGGCGCTACCAACCAGCTTTTACCACGGGAGGGGTATTTAAAAGAAACATATATATATATATATATATATTTCTTTAAGAAAAAATAAAAATCAGTCACATTAGGATTATAAATTTATTTCCATCCTGTTATGGGTTTTGATATAAATCAAAAACACCAAAAATAACAAGACTTCTTCAGATCATAAAATAATTTAGAATAGACACAGGAAAGAAAGGTGGGAGTAGTAGAAGAGGGGTGAAGAGTTTTCTCCTAATTTAGCCCACTTCCGGTTTTTTTATATTCGGTTAGAATTATAGTAAATTATTTTTTTTTTTTTTTTTTTTTTTCAAAATCTAAATACATTTCAACTGTAAACTCCAGATTTAATACTAATTTAGAGAAATACAACTTTCTTTAATAACTTTACGTAAGGATACAGTAATACTTATATTAAATTAAATTCAAAATTTAAAATTAAGATTTTTTTTAATTTCAAATTTTCTTTTCGTGTCTATTAATTCAGTTCCCCTTCCATCGAAGAGTACGTACACATCACGTGGTTTCTTCTCATCTTTTTTATTTTTATTTTATTTTTATTCATTTCACCATAAATCTCAATTTAATCCTGTTTTTTTTTATCTAAGCATTATCTATGATAATAAAGAAATTATTGCTCTGTAATGTCAGTTACATTTAGCTCTTTACCAGGAAAATTTAAATGTTCATTGTTGAATGTTTTTTGCCCTGATGGAATTCCTCCCAACTCCGGTTTAACTGGACCGAATAATACTTATATATATATATATATATATATATATATATATATAAGTAAGTAAGTAAAGTTAGCGACCATAGTCGAGGGTGACCCGAAGGCTCCCTTTTCGATAGCTACTACACCAAGGTGTAGGGGAGGGCGCTACTCCATTCCCAGGATTGCTCCACTTTACCCTTGAACCGTACCTTATAATGCTGAGTGTTAAGCAAGGTGGTATCAAGTTCCATTTTTAAAGTCTTTGGTATGACTCGACCTGGGATTGAACCCAGGTCTCCCGGGCCATTGGCGAACACTCTAACTCCTGTTATATTTTTCTTCGTGTTTTGGTTCACACCAGAAACGAAAAAACAGGATGGAAATAAATTTATAATCCTAAAATAACCGGTCTTTGGTTTTTTCTTTAAAGAAAGATATATACTATATATATATATATATATATATATATATATATATATATATATATATATTTCTTGAAATAGAACAGTTTTGACATTTAACTGTTAGTAAACAAAAACTATATTTATACTCAAGTAAATTGGTTATAGTTTCTTCCAGGCAGCGGTTGTATCGATACTACTATATGGATGCAATACTTGGACGCTAACAAAACGACTGAAGAAGAAACTAGACGGCAATTACACTAGAATGTTGAGAGCAATATTGAACAAGTCCTGGTGTCAACACACCACAAGACACCAACTATACGGCCACTTGCCTCCCATCACGAAAACTATACAAGTTAGACGAACCAGACACGCAGGACACTGCTAGAGAAGCAAGGACGAACTCATCAGTGATGTACTCCTATAGACCCCTGCATATGGCCAAGCAAAAGCAGGACGACTAGCTCGATACAGCAGTTATGTGCGGATACGGGATGTAACCCTGAAGACCTGCCAAAAGCGATGAATGATAGGGAGAAGTGGCGAGAGAGGGTCAGGGATATCCGTGCTGGCAGCACGACTTGATGATGATGAAATTGGTTATATATTCGGTTTTAAATGGCCCGAAAAGGGTTGATACGTCATAAAACAAAACAACGAAACTAAACATAACAATTGAACCAAAATAAGAAAAAAAAAACGTTTGAAAAACGCCAGTCCTCGCACATTTTCAAAGAAAAGAACTTAAAACGTAAAAGAAAAGTTACGTTGAAGGACGGAAAAAATTTAGGAGGAAAAAAGTGCCGAGAAAACTTTTCATTCCTTCTCTGAAGAGAACTACAACACGTTAGAAGGAAATAAAATAAAACAAAATAAAACAAAGAATATAATAAACATTTTTTTGATACAAACATTTACGAAATAAACATCTTTTTTTTTTTAAATAATCTCATTGTGGACCAATTCAACTTTTAAGATATTTATTTTTACTCTTAGGACAACTAAAAAAAGAAAAACCTTTTTAAATATATATATATATTATATCATAACAGTGTTGGCTGTCACTAAATCACTTTAAGGGTTTGTGTCGAACCAAGTGCAATATAAGATGGACACTGCTCAATATCTAGGATAGAGCTATATAATAATAATAATAATAATAATAATAATAATAATAAATAAATATGCAATAGATAATATATCTAATTATATATTTAATTCAGGGAATTTAGACTGCAACGCATGAAACCCAGGGGTCGCAGTCTAAATTCCATGAATTAAATATATATATCTACTATATATTCATTTATTATAATTACATTATATATATATATATATATATATATATATATATATATATATATAATTGAAAAACTCAGCCGTCTATTGGCTAATATAAATTTATTTCAGCCGGCCACCCTATAAAAGAAACCAACCTTATCAAATTGCCATTACACAATGGAGAAAAAATGTCTATCTGAAGATGCTGGTTTCTTTTATGAGTTTTTTCAAGTATATGAATTTATCCTATATGAAATTTATAAACTTACAAATTAATCATCATATATTAAGCACTCCTGGAGATTTATAAGAATCCTCTTATATATTCTCGTATAGAATCTTTCCTAACTCATCTTCTTTATATATATATATATATATATATATGTATATATATATATATTTGTATATATATATATATATATATATAGTAACCCTGATATAAGAGAGTTGCAGAAACATGGAAATAAGTCTCTTATATAAGGGTTTGGTCTTTTGTTTTGGTAACGCAGGCTCTAATTTGGGAGCAGATAGATTCTCTCTTATATCAGGGTTACTCTGTATATGTAAGTGTGTGTGTTTGTGTGTATATATATATATATATATATATATATAAATGCATATATATATATATGCATATATATATACACACATATATATGCATATATACATACACACAAAGACACACACATATATATATGTGTGTGTGTTTGTGTATATATATATATATATATATATATGCATATATATATGTGTATATATATATGTGTGTGTGTGTGTACATATATATATGTATATACATGTATATATATATGTATATATACATTATTATATGTATACTTATGCATATATATGTATATATATATGTATATATATGCATGTATATATATACATATATATATACATATATATATATATACTTATATACATATATACTTATATACATATATATATATATATATATACATATCCATATATGTATACATATATATGTGTATATGTATATACATATTTATGATAATTCGAGTTTTCGCCAATGGCCCGGGAGACCGTTGTTCAATCCTAGGTTGTGTCATACAAATATTCAAAAAATGTTTCTTGATGCCTCCTTGATTAATACTCAAACTTATAAATCAAGGGTAAGTGGAGCAATCCAAGGATAGGGGTGGTGCCTTCACCTACGCATTGGTGTAGTAGCCATTGAAAGAGGAGCCTTCGGGTCGCCTTTGACTCCGGCCGGTTAACTTACTTCGTAAGTATATACATATTTATATCTACAAGAATGCACACGGACACACACACGGACACACACACGGACACACACACGGACACACGTATATAGATGGAGATAGAGAAAGGGGAGAGTTTTTTTATATACTTTTAGTTACATATTAACGTAATTTTTGTCTTGATTTCTTTGATGTAAGGTTATACACTGATCAGTCTACCTATCCAACGCTCAGAAAATTGTTTCCATGTATTTCCTAAGGGCATCTGTGTAAATTTTGCACACACACACACACACACACACACACACACACACATACACACACTGATCTTCTTCCGTTCTGTGATATATATATATATATATATATATATATATATATATATATATTTGCGTGTGTGTGTGTGTGTGTTCGTATACACGAATTCACACACGCACGTGCGTGCGAGCACACACACGCTCCCATAACGTGTATAAAAGCAGACAAACACGAATTTGTGCGTCTGTTATCTTATAAAAAGCTAACAAAATTCATGAGTGTGTCTGAATGAATGGTTATGAGATTGGTGTGTCTGTGTTTTAAATATTCTTATCCGTGGTGTGTGTGTGCGCGTGCACGCTCCTTCACCATCACCTGCCCGATGATATTTCAAACCAATTATGTTATGTCGTATCATGAGACATGCTAAAAATTTTCCTTCACTTAAAATTTATTCGTTATTCTTAAAAGAAAAAAGTATATATATATATATATATATATATATATATATACTTTTTTCTTTCAAGAATATATATATATATATATATATATATATGCATATGCAAAAATTATTTGTTTTTGAATGATCGCTGCCAGTGAGAATGCTTTACTTGTCAAGCATATCTTCTCGAATATATTTTAACAAGGTCATCTCGTGAAGCTCGGGATAGTATTTTTTTTTTTCAAATTTACAATGATTAAAAAAAGTCTTTCCTATTGTCAGACTTTGTCTCTATTCGTAATCTGAAACTAATATATATATATATATATGTATATATACTTGAAATAATTTATATATATATATATATATATATATATATATATATATATAAATTATTTCAAGTATATATATATATATATATAGCATCTTGATGTTGCGCTGCTAGCACAGATTTCCCGGACTCTCTCTCTCTCTCTCTCTCTCTCTCTCTCTCTCTCTCTCTCTCCTTTATCTTCGTCTTTATAGTCCTTCGCTTCCGGTAGGTCTTCTAGACTATATCCTGTGCCCATGCAGAGCTGTTGTAGATAGGTTCTAGTTGGTCGTCCAACACTGGCACGACCGTGTGAAGGGATCTATTGGAGAATGTCGCTTATGAGTTGGTATTTACTTCTCCTGCTGTGTCTCACACGACTCTCATTCAAACCATCATATATATATATATATATATATATATATATATATATATAAAGGAATAACTATATCCATGTGTATAATGATACTTCTATCTTCGTATATATGTAATCCCTGAAAGGAATCTATGTATTTCTTCAGTCCCGCCACACGGTGAGACACAAGATTAGTTTTTTACAACAGAGTTTAAATGGTTTGAATTCAGAGTTTTCTTTCTCCTAGACTGGTTACCATACCAAGATTGTTTTTTTTTATTTGTTTGGGTTTATGGCATGTCAACCTTTGTTCTTTATTTAATGCCAAATCCATTTTTATACAAATAAACAGTTCTATTTCCAACAATTCAGTTTAGCATATGTATAGTTTTTTTACACGCAATTAAATTTTAAAACAGTTCTATTTCAAACAATTCAGTTTAGCATAAATACACCGTTTAGTTTTACTTGATCCATAGATAGGACCCTATCAAGTGCTATCACTCCGTGGTTGAGTGAACCTGGGAGTAATGGCAATGAAGGGGTGCTCTTCATTCTCCAAAGCTCCAGCATTCCTGGAACCTCATCACCAGATTGTTTAGTATCATATCCAGGATTCTCGTTTGTGAGGGGGGAGGTCTTACCCCTCTGCAGAGAAGCAGTCGATGTTTTCTACAGCCCCAGCCGACTGGGCAACATGCCAAGATTAAATAGCCCAGTCTGCCCAACTATTTATCCATAGGTTTGGTTTGGTTTGGTGAGTTTTATGGCATATCAACCTTTGTAGGTTATTTAACGCCAAATCCACTTTTATGCAAATAATCAGTTCCATTTCAAACAATTCAGCTTACCATGAATACACAGTTTTATTGTCAAAAACATTTCTATTTCAAACTATTCAAGCAATTATATATAACAATTCAGTTTAGTGTAAGTACAGTTACAATGTCAAAAACAGTTCTATTTTAAACAATTCAGTTTAGCATAAATACGCCGTTTAAATGCAAAAATCAGTATAGCGAAGGAAGCATGGTTTAGTTCTATTTGACCCATAGATAGGACCCTTATCAGGTGATACCACTCCGGGCCAGGGTGGATCTGGGAGCGATGGCAATAAAGGGGTACTCTGCATTCCGCAAAGCTCCAGCATTGCTGGAACCTCACCATCAGATTGTTTAGTGTCCTATCTAGGACACCCGTTGGAGGGGGTCTTGCCCCTCTGCAGAGAAGTAGTCGGTGTATTCTATAGCCCCAGCCGACTGGGCAATATTTATCCATAGATACAGGAAGAATAGTTGGATTCATGCTTTTCCCAAGTGTATTAACGTGATGTGAAATGCAAACATTCTCGTTCAGGTTTGAACTCACATTACTATGTTCATTTCCTACGACGATAACCATTACACCACTAGCGCGACATTATGGTTGGTTGGCTGGCTGGTTGGTTGGTTGGTTTTTGTGGTTTATCAAAAAAAATGGTCATTCAATGCTGAAGTTCGGCTTTCTATTCTTTTGCTTTTTCTCTTTTATTTTTTGTTGTTTTGTTGTTTGTTTTTTGTTTTTTGCTTTTTGTTGTTTCTTGTTTTTTCTTTCTTTCTTTCTTTATAGATTTTTTTTCTCTTTTGCTGTTTTTTTTCTTTCTTTTAAGTTGTTTTTTTTTTTCTTTTTTGTTGGTTTTATTTCATTTTGTTGTTGTTGTTTGGGGGCACAGGGAGCAGGGGGGCCTTTTTCCTATTTGTGTTTTTTCTTTTTCGTTGTTTTTCTTTTTCTTTGTTTTTGTTTTTTTAAGTTATTGTTTGTAATTTTTTTATTTTTTCATTTTTTTTTTTCGTTTTTTTTGTTTTTTTTGTTTTTTTTTTCTTTTCTGTTTTTTTTTTTTTCCTTTTTCCATGTTTTTGTTTTAATTTTCTTTGGGGTTTTTTTCCGTTTTTTTTTAGTTCTTTGTTGTTTTTTTCTTTCTTTCTTTCTTTCTCTTTCTTTTTTTCTTTTCTTTTTCTTTTCTTTTTTTTTTTTCTTTTTTATTGGTCTCTTTTTTTTGTGTTTTTTTCTTCTTTGTTTTGGTGTTGTTGTTTTTTTTTGGGGGGGTCTGTTTTGTTTTCAAGCAATTATATGATGTCAAGTAATTATTCCTATTGTTAAATAATAATCATTTATTTGCCCAAACCTTCCCCTCTACACACACACACACACACACACGGACCCTATTTGACAAGATCATTTTTAAAGCTGATTTGAATTCAGTTTTCTTTCTAGTCAGATTGCCGAACTATGTCTGAAGAACCCCGTTTGCCCAACTATTTATTCATAGCTGAGGCAGGGAGAGACGGATTCATGCCTTTCCCTAATGATATTAAGGCGAAATGAGGGGTTAGATAGATAGACACTCAGTATTTTGATTGGGAAACATAACGGTTTGTAAATCTAACCGGACGACTCGAGTTCAAATCCTAGACAAGGCATGAGGAAACATTTAGCATAACGGTTATTGTTTTAGTAAATCTAACCCAACGACTCGAGTTCAAATCCTTGACGAGGCCATTTGCATCTCATTTCGTGATAATTCCCTTGAGACAGGTATGAATCCATCACTTCCTCCTCCACCTATGGGTGAATCGTAGGACAGACTGGGTTCTTTAGCCTTGGTTAAGCAACCAGTCTAGGAAAAGGAAAACACTGTATCTAAACCAACAGCACTGCGCTTTAAAAAGACCTTGTTTTACATTCTGACCTTAAAGTGGGGGGGTTGTAAATATATATCCTCGTAAAATGCCCCATTGGCATCCACGTTTCCGAGAATTCTGTGAGTATCATCAGCAGTAAGTCTTTCTTTGACAAGGAATTTGATGACTGCACTTAATTTCTGCTTCGATAAGCAAGCAGTGTCGGAAAAATATACGCATCAACAAAAACCTCCAGAAAACTAGAAAAAAAAAACTTTTTAAATGTTGCCCAGTCGGCTAGGGCTGTAGAATACACTGACTGCATCTCCGCCAAGGGTTAAGACCCCTACGCACGTGTATCTTGAATATAACCCTAAACAATCTGATAGTGAGATTCTAGTAATGCTGGAGCTTTGAAGAATGCAGTGTACTCCTTTATTGCCATCGCTCCCGGGTTCACTCTGGGCCGGAGTGGTAGTACCTGATAGGGTCATATATTTATGGGTCAAATAGAACTAAACTGTGTACTTATGCTGTTTAAATTGCGTGCTTATGGTAAACTGAATTGTTTGAAATAAAACTGTTTTGACAATGAAAGTGTACTTACGCTAAACTGAATTGTTTGAAATAGAACTGTTTTTACATTAACTGTGTGTGGACATAAATTATGCTTATATTTAACTGAATTGTTTGAATTAGAACTGTTTGACTAAACTGAATGGCTTAAAATAAAAATGTTTTTAACGATTAAACTGTTTACTTATGCTAAACTGAATTGTTTGAAATAGAACTGTTTATTTGTATAAAAATGAATTTGGCATTTAATAACCTACAAAGGTTGATATGCCATAAAACCCAAACAAAAGAAACAATGTTGCTCGGGTCAACTCGGTGATGTTCGGTTTACCTCGGTAGTCATTTGCGTGCGTTTCGTTTTCATCGGCTCGATTCGTATGTTCGAACTCCGAACATATGTTTGATCACTAAGTGTCTCTTTATTTAAATTTTTTGATCGAACTCTGAATTGTTCGATAACAGAGGTTCCACTGTATTATAAATAACTTTTAACGGTCTGCTCAAAATCTACAAGTGACAAATGTAGTCATTCCTCAACAACAAAAAGAAATTATTTTATAAAACAATAAATACCTTTCGCTAACTGAGGTTCCACTTTACTAATCCTAAGATTAATCCAATATACGATATTAGGAAGATTATAAGGAATAAGTCTTCAAACACTGATTTAAAAAAAAAGAAGGAAAAAAAAAACATTGGTCAGTAATTAATACAGACTATTATTTACAGAAATGTCCTCGTGGTGTAATGGTTAAAACGGTGGACTGCGGAATCGTAGTACGCGAGTTCGTACTCCAGTCGCGGTATTACATTCACTTTCGGGAAAATACCTTATCCTCCCAGCTATGGGTTAAATAGCACCACTACTGTTCTTCTAGGAGAGTGGCTTTGGCATTAAATAACCTAAAAAGAGTTGATATGCCATTAAACAAAGAAACCAAACCTATTATTTACAGAACACTGTTATAGCGAATATATCCGTCCCACGGCAACAAGTTTTTCAAATATATTGAAAGAATATATTGAATTAAAAAGACTAACGAAATCAAATTAGAATATATATAAATTGACTACACTTATTTTCATTTTATTTTGATGGATTTCTATATAAATTATAAATAATGAATTATTATATTAGACTTATATGAGACTGAGGTGATATACTGAGGTATTAAAAAAAAACAGCTTGGATTCTAGCTTTTCCTAACACTGTCGGCTTTCATTGCTAATTTTTTTCCCAATTTAAGTATTCATCTAAACTATTTAGTAAAGAATAAAATTATTGCTATTTATTTTTGTTAATGGATTTCTTTTAAGATTTATCGACAGGATTTTTGTTTATATTCATTTAAATAAAACCAGAAAATCAGAAATCAATAAAAACAAGCAAAGATTTATTAAAATCAAACTGTTTAGTTCAATATGCAAATTAACCTTCCTGTTTGCTTCAATATGCAAATTAACCTTCCTGTTTCGTTCAATATGCAAATTAACCTTGCTGTTTAGTTCAGTATGCAAATTAACCTTCCTGTTTCGTTCAATATGCAAATTAACCTTCCTTTTAGTTTAACATGCAAATTAACCTACCCGTTGTTCAATATGCAAATTAACCTCCCACTTAATTTCAATATGCAAGTTAACTTTCTTGTTATTTCAATATGCAAATTAACCTTCGTTAGGTTCATAATGCAAGTTCACCTTCCTGTTTAGTTTTATATGCAAATAAAACGTCCTGTTGTTCGATATGCAAATTAACCTTTTTGTTTAGTTCAATATGCAAATTAACCTTCCTATTTAGTTCAATATGCAAATTAACCTTCCTGTTTAGGTCAATATGCAAATTAACCTTTCTGTTTAGGTCAATATGCAAATTAACCTTCCTGTTTAGATCAATATGCAAATTAACCTTCCTTTTTAGGTCAATATGCAAATTAACCTTTCTGTTTAGGTCAATATGCAAATTACCCTTCCTGTTTAGTTCAATATGCAAATTACCCTTCCTGTTTAGTTCAATATGCAAATTAACCTTCCTATTTAGTTCAATATGCAAATTACCCTTCCTGTTTAGTTCAATATGCAAATTACCCTTCCTGTTTAGTTCAATATGCAAATTAACCTTCCTATTTAGTTCAATATGCAAATTAACCTTCCTGTTTAGGTCAATATGCAAATTAACCTTTCTGTTTAGGTCAATATGCAAATTAACCTTCCTGTTTAGATCAATATGCAAATTAACCTTCCTTTTTAGGTCAATATGCAAATTAACCTTTCTGTTTAGGTCAATATGCAAATTACCCTTCCTGTTTAGTTCAATATGCAAATTACCCTTCCTGTTTAGTTCAATATGCAAATTAACCTTCCTATTTAGTTCAATATGCAAATTAACCTTCCTGTTTAGGTCAATATGCAAATTAACCTTTCTGTTTAGGTCAATATGCAAATTAACTTTCCTGTTTAGTTCAATATGCAAATTACCCTTCCTGTTTAGTTCAATATGCAAATTAACCTTCCTATTTAGTTCAATATGCAAATTAACCTTCCTGTTTAGGTCAATATGCAAATTAACCTTTCTGTTAAGTTCAATATGCAAATTAACCTTCTCGTAAAATGAATTAAAACTTTGTTCACTTCAAACATTTCATTGTAGAACAAAACAATGACAAACAATGTAAAGTCCTTTCTGTGTATAGAGTCAAATTTGAGAGACTTAGCAGTGTGATGGATAGGATAACAGGTATCTTCTGATTTAGCGAATTTTGGGGGAGAATTTCTAGTTGACGTGTCGCCGGGAATCGGTCCGAAAGCAATCGGCTGTTTTGGGGGGATTTTGCGCTAAAACCTCTTGGCTATTCACGTGATTGATTTATCCAATCACAGAAAGACTCTCCCTCACTTAACCCCCCACCCCACAGGAATAAACATATTTTACTGACCCAACACATGTTTTTCAAATAACTGAGATTTAAATAAAAATAAAATGATGGAGAAAGGAATTTGTGACGTCAGTAATGTAGTTTCGGTTAGAGACAGACGCATCATCTTTGCTATAATAATATGTAAGTGCCAATAGTTTTACGATAGAAATGTATTTAAAAATACGGAAGGAAGGGATTGTCACAGGTCATGAATTTCAAGAAAAAAAAGGATTTACGTAGAAAAACAGTTTTGTGTGTAACCTAGCGGGTAGAGTGTTCGCAAATGGCTCGGGAGACCAGGTCGAGCCGTACCAAAGACTCAAAAATGGTACTCGCTGCGGTTTTGCTTCACAGTCAGCATTATAAGGTTCGGATTAAGGGTAAAGTGGAGCAATCCAGGGAATGGAATAGCGCCCTCCTCTACACTTCGGTGTAGTAGCTATTGAAAAGGGAGCCTTCGGGTTACTCTCGACTAAAGGGAGACAACTTTATCGTACTTATATGGTTGAGTATCTCACTGATAATAAGCATAGAAAAAATATTAGATATTGATAGATTTTATTAAAGATAGATTATACTTATGTAAGACGATGTTGTTTTAATGGAAGAGGCTCGTTTTGTTTGGGTTTTTTTGTGGTTTTTTGTTTCATTTGTTTCATGTTTTTTGTTTGTTTTTTTTTGTTTGTTTTTTATTTTGTTTTTCTGGGTTTTATTTTTTTTTTTTTTTTTTTTTTTTTTCTGTCTTTGTTGTTGCGTTTTCTTAATCACTCAAGGATAAACATTTCGCTCGTTCAGTGCCAGATGAAATCCTTATCCACCACCACCCCTCACACACACACAGAGTCCGATCTTAATATACAATGATGTCATGATGTCAAACCATGTAGACTGGCGTTGCCATGACGACCGACACCCTCACCAACTGTACGGCTTGAAGGTAATGCACTTCTGCTCCCTCTTGTCTCTCTTTCTCTCTCTCACACACAAACGCGCACACGGATTTTTATTCTCTCCCCCCCTCTCTCTCTCTCTTACTTTCATGCTTGCTCTCTCTCTCTCTCTCTCTCTCTTTCACTCTTTTTTCTACCTCTCTCTCTCTCTTTCATACTCTCTCTTGCACACTCACACATTCTCTCTCTCTCTCATTTTCTTGTTTTTCAGTCTTTGCTATAAATCTGGCTCACCTTTTCCGTTTCTCAGGATATTATCAGCATGTCATATTTGTTTTCTATCTCCATCCCCACCATCTCTCTCTCTCTCTCTCTCTCTCTCTCTCTTACTTTCATGCTTGCTCTCTCAATTTCTCTCTTTCACTCTTTTTCTACCGCTCTCTCTCTCTCTCTCTTTCATACTCTCTCTCTCTCTCTCACTCTCTCTCTCTGTATCTATCTATCTTTTTCTCTCTTCCTCTTACTTCTAATATTTTGTCAATGATATTCTTCAAGAAAATAGATAGATAGATAGATAGCAGAAAAAAACATAATCCAAATAGGTGTATATATTATGATGTAAAGTTGACATTAACGTTTCGGTTTCAGTAACCATCATCAGGACTTGAATATCAAAGTAGTTCACATAGCGATGGATGCTTGCTGTGATTACAGGAGCAAATGAGAAATATACAACGTTCGGATTTTATCCATATTTACTTTCATAGATAGATAGATTGATATTTTTTAAGTAAAGAGTTACCCAAAAGATATATGAGACTTTTTTGAAAGCGCTTCTGCTTTTAGTAAAGAACAGTCAGTTTAAGACCTAAGATGTTGAAATTACGTCATGCATTAGTCTAAGTTTAATATATTGTCATTGAAAAGTCCTTAAATTAATAATAATAATAATAATAATAATAATAATAATAATAATAATAATAATATAATATTGAAGTGAGAGGAATAAAATGTTTATTTTCTTCTAAATCAAAGGTTGAAAGATTTTATCATTTCAAGAGAAACAATATATAATCAATACGTATATTATCAGTTATTATTTAAGACAAACCTCTGCCTCATTGAAACTCCACCTATGTAATATAATGGCTGAGGGATTTCGTTTTATATATCTTGCCTTTGGGTTTAGTTAGGCTGAGAACCTTTCGGCTGAGCATGTGGGTTAGTTAACTGAAAACTTGAGCGCAGGTGTTAACGCGCGTGCGGGGAGGATGTGTCGTTCACAGATGTCAAAATAAAAATCTCGGATAGAAAATTGTGACTTGGGGATGTGAATGACGTCATGCACCGGAAGCGCGCGCAGAGGATTTTGGGGATTTTGAAAAAGGTCAGTTAGTTGAGAACTAGACTCCGAACGGGAAGGGTCGACTTTCGGGGTTCGCTGAGGCCAGACGAATTTGTGCGCTACGGGTGCCGCACGTGATGGGGGGGAGCAGATGGAAAAGTCATCATTAAAAGATTGTGCATCTCTCTTCCTTATGTCGAAACCTTTAACTCAAATGTTATAAAAAGTTTCGAACCTGAACTAAGAAGTCGTCAAGTGTTTTTTGTGTTTCGGGATTCCTATGTTCTATGTATATATGTTATGAACATTCTATGTACGTTTCACATATCCGTATCATGGGTATGGTGCACCTATATTCTCACCATAGATGGGACCCTGACTGGTTCTTCCTCTGTATGTCAGAGTAAAACAAAGAATAATGGCAACGAAAGAGTGACTCTACTCTCCACGAAACTCCGAAACTGAAGCCTTACCATCAGATGTAGTTGAGTAGCATACTCTGGAAACTCCTGGAGCTATACCACCGGACGTAGTTTTAAAAGGGGTCGCTGGCGCATGACACAGAACTGCGCCCTGGACAGAACTTCCAGGGAGTGTGGTATACCCTTTTATTAGAATTATTCCCTGGTCCCCTCTGATTCTAAGGGGTAGTACCTATTAAAGTCCTGTCTATACACCGAAATGTACTGTTGTAAAATTATTCGTATGGTAATAGAAAACTGTGTACAAAAAATTTACCA
The DNA here is from genome assembly GCA_963585895.1 of Sepioteuthis lessoniana. Classification (NCBI taxonomy): domain Eukaryota; kingdom Metazoa; phylum Mollusca; class Cephalopoda; order Myopsida; family Loliginidae; genus Sepioteuthis; species Sepioteuthis lessoniana. The sequence goes on along the minus strand of CAUZXS010001445.1, from coordinate 5,275 downwards.
TAAACAAAAAAAGAAGTGCTGTTTTAAAAAATAATCTCGTTGAAAATTGAAAATATACAGGGTGGAACGATAAAATTGTCGCCCTAGAAAAGACGACATGATTCCTTTTCCGTTTAATGAAAACCGGTTTTCTTTTGTTGTTGCAGACCATCTACTAGTTGGCCAGTTGTGTACAAATCCCAAGAGCAATAGGAGGCTTCTATCATGTCTGAAAGTGATACAATGTTCCACAAGCGAGATCGGAGATGCGCCGCTGTAAAACTCATGTGCTCTACTGATCCAAGTTATGACAACAGGACCATTGCTAGCACCTTCAAAATGCAAATCCGAACAGTTCAACACTAGAGGACACAGCTCAACGAATCGGACGGCCCTTTGGAGGTGGTGGAGCGGAAGGCCACATCATGCCACCTCACATCTTCGAAGTCGGCTTGAAAGTCTACACCAAAGTGTACCTGGATGTGCTGAAGAGTGTGGTGATCCCCTGGTGCAATCAGGTGGCCGGTGGCAGACCCTGGATGTGGCAGCAGGACTCGGCGTCAGCCCACAAGTCAAAAGAGACCAAGGCTTGACTTCAGAAGGAATGCTACGATTTTGTACCCTTCTCTCACTGGACCCCCTCCTCCCCAGACCTGAACCCGCTGGACTACTTCGTTTGGTCATACGTCGAGAACATCACCAACATGACGTCCTACAACACCAAAGCCAGCCTGATCACTGCCATCCGCCAAGTATTCGCCAAGCTCGCGCCGGGGCTTGTGGAAAAGCCATGCTCCCAGTTCCGGATCCATATCGAGGCGGTGATTGAGGCTAAAGGCGGCTACATTGAATAGATGTCAGCTCTACTACATACTCAAGTTACCTGAATTGATTTTTTCGATATAAGTTTTAAAATAAAGCAGTAGTGTTGTTTTCTTTAGGACGACAATTTTAGCGTTCCACCCTGTATTTACGATTAAAATCGAGTGAGTGAATCTAATTTTTGCATTAAATAACCCACAAGGGGTTGATTTGCCGTTTGAATGGTAAAGCAAGCCAAAACCTGAAAATATTAGGGGAGTGATTACATAGCAAAGATTTTATCTAGACGTTTTTGTTTCTTTAATGGCATATCAACTTTCGTGGGTTACTTAATGCCAAAGCCATCCTTGTGGAAGGATTTAATAGTACTATCTAGCTGAGGGGATTAATGGCATATCAACTTTCGTGGGCTATTTAATGCCAAAGCCATCCTTGTAGTAAAAACTATGTGAAATTTAAAGAACCATGTTTTAGGCAAAATGGATTAAACATGGATTAGCCACTAAAAGTAAGAGTCGAAAAGACAGTCCATGGAGTAGAAACACACTAACTCTCCGGTAAAGAAAAAGGTTCCGGGCACAGTGGTCAGTAAAGAAGGTCATACTGACAGTGTTCTGGTATATGAAAGGACTCATCATTTATTGATTTCTTTGAAAAAGGTGCAAATGCAAATAGTACTTCCTATTGCCCTCTATTTAGGCAATAATTTAACTTATTTATCAAATGACTTTCGAATATATATATATATATATATATACGCACAAATATATATACATATATACATATACATGCATATATATAGCTCTCTATTTATCGATCTATCAATCAATCCTCCACTCCCCCCTCTCTCGCTCTCTCTCTCTCTGTATATAAATATATGTATATATACATGTATGTATGTGTTATATATATATATATATATATATATATATATATATATATATATATATAATCATGTCGTATTCCTAAAACGGATTTCCTTGATCCTGTTTCACTAGCCGTCTCTATCGTCCATCGCACCTGGCAGGTCTTCCAATCTACATCCTGTATTGGCACAAGGCTGCTATAGGTTCTAGCTGGTCGTCCAACCTTTGCTCGTCCATGTGAGGGGGTCCACAGGAGTACATATATATATACATATATATATATATTTCCTTAAGAAAAACTAAAACCGGTCACATTACGATTATAAATTTATTTCCATCCTGTTATGGGTATTGATATAAATCAATAACACCAAAAATAACGGGACTTCTTCAGATCTAATGGATAAAATGAATAGACACAGGAGGAAAGGGTGGGAATGGGTAGAAGAGGGGCGAAGAGTTTCCTCTCCCATTTACCCACTTCCGGTTTTTCTTTTTTATTACCGGTTGGAATCACAATAATGTAACTGGAGTTTTATTCAAAACTCACCTTCTACAGTAAATTAAATTTTTTTTAATTTTTAAATTCTAAATACATTTCAACGTAAAACTCCAGATTTAATAATAATGTTGGGAAGTCCAACATTTCTTAATAACCTTACGTAAAGATTACAGTTAAGATTATATATATATATACATATAAAGATTATATATATATATATATATATATATATAAAGATTACAGTAAAGTTTATATATATATATATATACATATATATGTATAGATGTATTATAGGCATTTTATGCATGTTTATGCATATGTGTGTGTGTGTGTGTGTGTGTTCATTATCACGAAGGAGAAATGTTTCCATCATTCTCTTGCGATTAAAAATATTAGTTTATTCAGAACTTTTTATCGTTTCTTGCTTTTTAATTCTTTATCTTTCTTCATGTGACATACTGAAAATCTTCACTTTAGCCCAAAAGAAATATTGCCCAGTCGGCAGGGGCTGTTGAATACACCGACTGCACCTCTGAAAAGGGGTAAGACCCCCCACCACCACCACCAACAACAACGAGAGTCCTGGATATGACACTAAACAATCTGATGGTGAGGTTCCATTGATGCTGGAGGTTTGGAAAATGCGGAGTACCCCTTTATTGGCCCGGCGTCACATTGTATACACTCTGTATACGAGTTTTCTTATATAAACCTGAAAGGAATATATAACAATAGACATACATCGAGCACTCCCATGCAATTAACAGATTTGAATTCAGAGTTTTCGTTCTCCTAAACTAGTTGCCTCACCACGGCTCAAGAAACCAGTCTGCCCTACTATTTATCCATAGCTGGAGAGAGAATAATTGGATTCCTACCTTTTACCAAGGGTAGTAGTGCTATGTGAAATCCAATCAGCCTCGTCCAGGATTTGAACTCTTGTCGTCATGTCCATTTCCTACGACGATAACCATTACACCACGGGCACCTCTCGAAATAGATTTATAATGACAATTTAAGCGTGGTTGAGTTTTCTTCCGGTTACACACACACACACACATATATATATATATATATATATATATATATATATATACCGATCATATATATACAGGTATACATATATACACATGGAAATACATACACTCCCACACACATATATATAAAATATACATATGGATACATGCATACGTATATATCCATACACACTTTCACGCATACATATATACACATACACACAAACATATATATACATTATATAGGTATATACACATTTACATGCATAAATATGTAAATACACATACACACACACACATATATATATATATATATAACAGTACATTATATATATATATATATATATACACACAAAATATATATATATATAAGAGTGTATTATATATCATCATCATCATCATCATGTCGTGCCGCCAGCACGGATATCCCTGACCCTCTCTTGCCACTTCTCCCTATCATTCATCGCCTCCGGCAGGTCTTTAGGATTACATCCTGTGTCCTCACATAGTTGCTGTATGTAAGTTCGAGCTGGTCGTCCTGCTTTTGCACGTCCATACGTGGGGGTCCATAGGTGTACATCACTTATGAGCTCATCCTTGCTTCTCTAGCAGTGTCCTGCGTGTCTAGTTCGTCTAACTTGTATAGTTTTCGTGATGGGGGGCAAGTGTCCGTATAGTTGGTGTCTCGTGGGGTATTGTCGCCAGGACTTGTTCAATACTGCTCTCAGCATTCTTGTGTAATTTCCGTCTAGTTTTTTCTCCAGCCGTTTAGTTAGCGTCCATGTAGTGCATCCATATAGCAGTATCGACAAAACCGCTGCCTGGAAGAAACTGCGTTTCATTTTATCGGTTAGGTCTGATTTCCATATGATCGAGAGCCTATCGATAGCCGTCCATGCCTTCGTCAGTCGTGTGTCGATGTCTTTTTCGGTTGATGAGACGCTACTTCCTAGGTAGGTGAATTTGTCTACTAGTTTCAGAGAGGCTCCGTCTAGTGTGGCAATGTTGCCCGATTGGTTGTAACACATATATTCAGTTTTGTGTGCGTTGACATGGAGGCCAATGCCAGCTGCGGCTCGTTCCAGACTATGCAGTAGTGTCTCTGCTTGATTAGGCGTATTCGCCAGTAACGCCAAGTATACACAATATATATATATATATATATATATATATATATATATATATATATAAAATAGCGCATTATATATATATATACACAATATATATATATATATATATATATATAACAGTGCATTATATATATATATATATACACACAATATATATATATATATATATATAATAGTGCATTATATATATATATATATATATATATATATATATATATATATTCCAATTTTTAATTCATTCTTGATTTTATATTTCTATATAAAATCACAATATGTCCATCAAATCAATGATATATCGATGCGTCGAATATTATAATAATAAACTTTCTTTTTGATATTTATCAAAATGTGACGTGATAGAAACAATCTGTTCTGGTTTTATTTATAAATGCCAAATAAAAATCAATACTCAGAATTTAAGGGGGGTGTCCTCGTAGTGTCATTGTTAAAGCGATGGACTGCGGAATCGTAGTACGCGAGTTCGTACTCCAGTCGCGCTATTACGTTCACTTTCGGGAAAATACCCTTGGGAAAGGTATGAACCCCCTTATCCTCCCAGCTATGGGTTAAATAGTACAATTACTGTTCTTTTAGGAGAATAGCATTGGCATTAAATAACCTACAAAGGTTGATATGCCATTAAACAAAGAAACCAAGCCTAAATGAGTAGAGTGTGTTCGCCAATGGTCTGCGAGACTGGAGTTCAATCCCAGGTCGAGTCATACCAAAGACTCAAAAAATGGTACTTGATGCCACTTTGCTTAACACTCAGCATTATAAGGTTAGGATCAAAGGTAAAGTGGTGCAATCCAAGTAGCACCCTCCCCTACACCTTGTGTAGTAGCTATTGAAAAGGGAGCCTTTGGGTTACTCTCGACAAAGGTCACCAACTTATATATATATATATATATATATGAGTGCATGTGTGTGTGTGTGTTTCTAAGCCAAAGTTTCTAAGCC
>CAUZXS010001444.1:0-135000 GCA_963585895.1 Sepioteuthis lessoniana | reverse complement strand
TGGACCGGAAGTGGGGGAAGGCGATTGGCGAGTCTTCGAGCCCTAGCAACAAGGGAAGAAGCAGCCGAGAAGGGGCAAAGGTCTTGACCCGGATAAGGAGAAGACATGCCATTGGTCGAGGCAGGGAGGGCACTTTACCGCCAAAAAGAAACGAAACCCAAAAAGTTAGTTTCGAGCTTCGCCAAGGAAGAGAAAGGTCGCCTTTTCACGGGGTCCGGTGAAAGGGGAAATCCTAGTCCCAAAATGGTATATAGAAGCATTTAGCTCTGTTGGGTAAGAACCTGAGGCTCAACATAAAAGAAAAGGAAAACAAAAAAACTGGTGCCTTGCAACTCATTAATAGGAGATTAACGAAAAAAAGAAAAAATTAACAAAAGAAGGGAAAGATAAAAAAAAAAAAAAAAAGGGTGAGTCAAAATTTTTATCAAGAATAATATACGTAACCTAAATAAAGGTCCGTATCAAGACTATTCCAAAGAAACATTTTTGAGACTGTTCATCAGCAGCTAGTTTCGGCGGAAAACCTATTTGGTTAAAATTTGTATATCCATAAAGACGAAGAGGAGAGACTCTTGTTCTTCGGTGAAAGAAGAAAAGAAAAAAAATACAAAGAAAAAAAAAATACTTTGTCTTATTGGAAGGACCTAGTCAGATACTATTGGGAGCGACTTGTCCTCTACATTGCTGTATATTTTTTTGTTGTATTCGTTTTGTTCTTTGTTTGTCTGTTGTCACAGTTGTGCTTTCTTTTAAATGAAAAAAAATGTATGAATGATACATATATAAAGAAAAGGAAAAAAAGCCAACTCCGCGTTATATTGTTTGTCCGGTTCAGAATTCCCCACGTATTCATTCATATCACGTTGACCTCTTTAACCTTCAAACCCTCATTCGTCCGTGGTCCTAATAACCCACACATAGGACTCCGTCCATATCTCGAAAAATTAAAAATACGGGTGGAAACTCGTTACACCTCATAAAAGCAGTCTACGACGTCTCACCAACACCAGTCAACCTTCATGCTTCATCCGACCAATGCAGAGCATGTGGGAAAACTGCGAGCCTCAAGCATATTCTCACTGGATGTGAGTACGCTCTAAGAAGCTATATGTGGAGATATAACGAAGTCCTGGAGATTTTTTCTGAGGTTTCAAAAACATGTTGTGAGACTGCCAATGAATCTCTAAGTATGATCAACAACAGAGCAATTCAGTTTGTTAAAGGAAATATTTCAAAAACTGCACGTGAAAATATGCGTAAACCATCATTGCTTGAGGGCTACACGGACTGGCACATCGCAACCAATTCAAAACATAACTTCATATTTCCAACTGAAATAGCGTTAACAACAAAGCGTCCAGATATTGTCATTTGGTCCGTTAAAGCAAAAAAGTTTTTGTTATTGGGTTAACGGTACCTTTTGAAGAAAATTTTGACTGGGCACATCAGCGTAAATTAGAAAAATATGAAGATCTGCGAGAACAATGTGCCAGAAATGTCTGGATAACAAATGTATTTCCAACCGAAGTCGGATGCAGAGGTTTTATTGCCAACTCAACTTCCATTTTCTTGACTAATCTTCAACTTCCTTCATCAGACAAGAGGAAATACATGGAAAAGATCCAAGATAAGATTCTAACTTGTGGTTTGAAAGTTGATTTCAATAACGTCACTGACTCAGACAATTCTGTTGCACGCATCTGTCTACGCAACATGCCTTGTTTCCAGATATTCCCGTTTCCTCCACGGCTCTTTATGTCACCTGACTGTCTCATTTGCATAGGAGAGACTAGAGTTTGCATTACTTCACATGAAATAAGCAAATACAAAAGTGACTGTGTGTCGGCATTTTAGCTTTTTTTTGTTAAGCGACTGAACCGTACAAAACACAGCCACACGCTAGATTTTCCCTACATAACTACATCAGCATGGATCTGGCAATCCCATAGAGCGACAACAATCTGACAAAGTCTGGTGGTGTTGCGAGATACTGCTGGGGCGCTCTCAGCGAGTGGTAATGATGCTTTGGCCCTGAAACCATGCCTGAATCCAGAGTCATCATCTGATGAAGGCTTTGTTAGAAGCAGTGCTATTGTATAAACATCAGTTATTGTATGATACCTACTATATATATATATATATATATATATATATATATATATATATATATATACACACACACACACATACACACACACAAATATTAGGTGGATTATATATCACATAGTATAGGAATTGAATTTTGATCTGGAGTTTTTGTGTTATAACATCCAATCTATGCATTCTATAGACAAGTGGACTAAGTACATTCACAAGGAAAGAGATTATGTTGAACAAGAAAAATAATCATTTTAAAAAAATCATTACATAAAAAAAGCTAAACAAAACCAGACTATGCCAAATAGTAATTTTTTAAGGTTTTAGAGCCACAGGGTTTGTGATAACATTGCTTCAACAAAATTTTAAGTTGTAATGAAATTAATTGCAGTAAAGATAATATTTACCTCCCGTGAGAAAGCAGTAAAAGCGTCCGATAAGAAATCTATTCTTTCTTCAATGGTCTGTGCATCAGGTTCTTGAGATTCATTATCAGAAGACACGTGTTCCGTAGGACTGGAATTTTTGGCTTTTTTCAAAGCATTCTTCTCAGCATCATTATCACTGTCTTTACGTTTACGTTTTACTTCTGAAAAATAAATAAATGCACATTTCTTTTTAAGAAAACATTTCAAAATTAAAATCAAAAGACTATCATAAACCATTACATAATATTATTTACATATCCTGATAGAAAATGAAATTGTAAAACCCTGAACATGTTTCCAGAATAAATGTACAGGTAATATAGTTGTCATTTACTAAGCTTAGCCCAGTTTAGCACAAGGTTAGAAGAATATGGAACTTAGTGAGAATTGAACTCACTAAAAATGCAAGATGTCTCCATACAGGTTATATATTCACACGGGTGTATACTTTCACAAACAATGCACTGGTATAAGTGCATTACAAAATGGCTGAAGACTGAAAATTTTATAAGTTTTGTAATTTTATTCCTGAGTTTTAAGGAGCTCTAAGTACCAGTTTCACCATTGTTATTTGTAAAAAAAAAAAAAAAAAATCTTTCTCAACCACCACTCTGGACTTTGTGCCAAATTTATTAGTTACCTTCCCAAGCAAATTATAACAATATCGACAAACATGCACATACTGTAGCCAGATTAAAATCTCCATTGTCCTTCAGAGTGTTACAAGTTTATTTTCTATCAGTGTATTTTAGTTTTAGCAGTACAAGGAGTACAAATTGGCAGTTTTTTGGGTATCATATGCAGGGATCCATTCATTTTTCAGCACCTGTGATTCCCAAACGTTGCCAGATTTTGCTGAACCAACCAAAAAACAAAAATTTACTCAGTAAAATAGCCAAGATCAATCATCAATGTTCCATTATTTCTTCATAGAAGTGTTGATGAACTAGTTTTATTGATATTGCATGACTATTTTATAATCAACACACCATTGACCTTTCATCACAACTTCCACTTCTTTTAAATGGATATAAATTTGTTTCAATTTTACACTTCCATTGATACTTCTAGCTAAGTTAAAAAAAACAATCTAAAAATCTCAAAATTTTAAGATTAGGAATAGCCAGAGATTACTAAGTCATAGAAATTTCATGTGTTTTCCTCCTTTTCTTTGGGTAAAAAGAGATATCAGTTGCTATGACTGAATTATTTGAAATTTTATGGATTGATCAGCATGTCTGGGGTTAAGTTTGAGTTTTGTTTAACAGCATATCAACCTCTGTGGGTCATTTAATGATAAGAAAGGTTAGGTTTGTTTTTGTTTTCTATGCTGGTTTTTTTTTATAGTTCTTGATTCTATTTGGCCAGATATTGGCGAAAAGTTTGATTTGGTTAGATTTCAGTGAAAAGGTGAGGTTTTTCGGAAGACTCAAAATGTTCAAGTTTAGTTTGGTTTGATTTTGTTGATTTTATGGCACAAGAACCTCTGCAGGCCACACAATACCAAACTTCGTTTATACACATATTAAACCTAAGATTTACAAACGAATACTTAGTAGATGATATTCCAAATGAGCCAGAGCCCACTTGCCTACACACAATCAAATGGCTCCAAGCATTGCTGCTACACAACATCAATAATTCAACCCAACATCAACAATCTGCCTGCACATAGTTAAACAGTTATACACAAGGCTTGTAAGCAAATACATGATTTGTAAACATTCTGCTAATAATATTTTTCAACAAGCTCGAGCTTATTTTTCTTCACAGCCAAATGATTTAAAGTATCTCATCCAATACAAATCATTCTACTCACTAATCATGTTTGCACACAGTCAAACAGTCTTGAACATTACTATGCACCAGCAACAATTCAACATCATTCACTTGTTTGCATACATTTAAATAAATATACAGGATAGGTGAGAGATTAGTTTGTCTATAATTTCATTTTTACTTTCAAAGTGGATGGTTTGTAAGTAACATTTATAAAAGGGATTTGATTGCACATAGCTAAATGGTTTCATGTCTTATAGTTATTTATTTCACATAGCACTAATACCCTTGGGAAATGTATGAATCCAATTGTTCTCCCTCCAGTTATGGGTAAAATAGTAGGGCAGACTAGGTTCTTCAGCCTTGGAGAGGCAACTAGTCTAGGAGAAGGAAAACTCTGAATTCAAACCTGTTAAACTCCGCTTAAAAAATTGACCTTGTGTCATATCCTGCCCGAGCGGAGGGGTTGGTAAATATGTATAGTTATTTATTATACCTTCCAGATCGAGGCTGGCAACTACGCGGTCTGTGTTGCTGTCCATGCTTTCTATATGATCTTTGTAGAGATTTTGTTGATCCCTGAGCATTAGACTGTTAATCTATTCCCATAGATGACTTGGCTCTTGATGAAGGGACAGCATTGAATTTGGCTGGTGGCAGTTTAAATGTGCCTCCTAGTCTTTCACTGATCACTTCTGTGTTCATATGTACTCTTCCAGCCTGGCCACTGGTGGCTCATTGATTGTGGGCGTTGAGTCCATTTCAATTTTAAATTTGTTTTTAGTTTCTATAGGGAGATTTGAAGTTGTTTTTTTTTCTTTTTCCATTAAGTTGATCTATGTCTACTTTTTGTAGCTTGTGTTTCATTTTTTTTGGTAGGATCTGTTGTTTCCAGTTCTGTTGGGGTGTCTTTGGTAATTTTTTTTTTTTTTATGAAGTCTCTTTTGGAGTTTTATGATGTCTGTTTTGATGTGGGTGATTGTTTCATCAGAATCTTCTGTGGTTGTTTCAATAGGATTTATGTCCATTGGATAATGGTATTGGTTCATTTATAAGTGTCTTTTGTTTAGTTTGGATTTTTCCCTTTCTTTACTTAGGGTTTTTTCCTGATTTTGGTTGTGTGTCTCATATTCGTCTGAAACAGTTAAAATGTGTTCCTTAATTGTCTCTTTTGTGGTTGTTTTTAGTATTTCTATTAGATTTTTTAATTCATTAATCAGTTTGTTCAGTTCTTCTTGTTTTGGTTTTGTATCTTCCTTTTCCTCGTTTCCTTTTTTAGTTACATATGCATAACTGGGTTGTTCTTGTGTTTGTTCTACTATTTTTCTGGCCTCGGGGAATGAGATGTTTCTTGTGTATTTCATTCCTGTAATTCTTTTTTTCCACATTTCACACTCCCGTGAATACGCAGGGTGTTCTCTTGTACAGTTGATACAGTTAAAGGGATTTTTATATTCTAATTGTGTGATTTGAATTTACACATTTTGCACATATTGGTGGTATAGTGCATTTATCTTTAGGATGTCCATATTTTTGGCATTTGTGGCATCTAAGAGGCTTTGGTATCTAAGTTTCTATTTTTGAATTTATGTAACCTATTCTAATGCTGGTTGGAGTAGTGAGTTTATTAAATATTAGTATGTATGTGTTTGTGTCTATGGTTCTTGTTTCTTTGCATATGGAGATTCTCCTCACATTTATTACACCTTGTGGTTTAAGATGTAGTCTTATTTCTTCAAGGGAACATGATGCGAGGTCTGGGGATTTTATAACTCCTTTCGAGAAGTTTAGGGTTGGGTGAGGGTATATTTTTATACTTAGTTTTCCAAATTGTTTCCATTTTAGTATTTTTTCTGATTGTTTTTGATTTGCTGTTTGTATGATAATGGTGTTGTTCATAGCTTTTTTGATATTGATTGGTTTACAGTGTGTTTCTATTGTTTTTTTAATTAGAAATGGGGATAGTTTAGTGATTGGAGTTTCTTCTATTGATTAAAGTACAATGAATTGATAGAAGTTTTTATCAGTTTCATGTTCACTTTCTGATTCTGAGAGGGGTCTTTTTATTTTTTTGGTTTTTGCTTGGGTTGTATTTTAATAAGCCATAAAGTTTGAGTTTCATTGACTATGCTCCCCACCCACCATGGGGATGTGCCTAGGGAAAAACCCATTCGCCTAGTAACATCAGGGCTACATAGTCAATATACTCATGCTGGTGGTAGACAATTCAATTTTGTCCATGGATTTTCATTCCCAAGATAATTACTCATCCAGGGACAGAAAGGAGTACAGATCTTTCCTCAGCATAATTAACCCTACAGCCATCGCCCTCTAATTCAGATTTTTGCAAAAATCTGAAAGCGGGCTGACATGACCAGCCGGTTGATCAAATCGGGCCTCTTCGACCAAACTATCGATGCTTTTATACTCCAATTAGAAGTTCTTGTTAAATCATACAATTTCCAAACCGTCACTGCCAAGGAAAATAAAAGTCAATATATACCATATATATTGACTTTTATTTTCCTTGGCAGTGACGGTTTGGAAATTGCATGATTTAATAAGAACATTCAACAGCGGCATCACCTCCTCTTCTATTCGCCAACGCCTACTCAAAAAATCCTCACTCACTCTTCAAGAAATGTACACTATGACTAGATCACTAGAACAAGCGGTAAAACACTCTCAATGCTACGAAAATAGTAACAATACGATGGCTGCTACCATAAGTCATCCAGAAGCTGTCATTGTAGCCACTGTACAGAAAAATATTCAACAGTCTAGAGCTTGTTTCTTCAGTGGGAACAGATACCATTCATGGCTGCTATGTCCGGTGCGTAACACCGAGTGCTGTTAACAAAAATAACCCTTTTCCATCCCTAAATATTCCTCCTCCGCCTCTCTTCTCGCACCTCTCTCCTAAAACAACACCTATTGCAACTAAATCACACCGCTATACCATAGCTGATACTAAATTTATAAAGGAAGAAACAGCTAGAATGTTAAAAGAAGGCATAATAGAGCCCTCTGTGTCTCCGTGGTGAGCTCAAGTATTAGTGATGTCCAACAAAAATCATAAGAAAAGAATGGTTGTTGATTATAGCGGTACAATAAACAGATTTACTGAACGGGATGCTTATCCTATGCCTAACATTGCAAAAATGGTAGACGACATAGCCAAGTAAAATGTCATGTCTACACTGGATCTTCAGTCTGCTTACCACCAGATTCCAATTAGTCTCGAGGACCGTAAGTACACTGCTTTTGAGGCATGTGGAAAATTATACCAATTTACCCGTCTTCCCTTTGGCATTACTAACGGAGTAAGTGCCTTCCAAAGGAGCATCAACAACATTGTTGATAAAGAAATATCATCAGATACTTTTGTGTTCGTGGATAACTTCACCATATGTGGTAAAACTCAAAAGGAACATGACTATAATCTCCAAAGATTCTATGATGTAGTGAAAATGTACAATATCACTCTAAATGAGAATAAAAGTACTATTTCAACTAATTCGATTACACTACTATTCATAACAACCAGATCGCACCAGACTATAATAGACTTAAACCCCTGCTCAAAATGTCACCTCCTAAAAATCTTAAATCTCAAAAACAAATAGTCGGAATGTTTTCTTATTACAGCAAATTCATTCAAAATTTCTCCAACAAAATATTGTTATTGAACAACAAGGAGTTTTCTCTGACACCACCAGTATTACATTCTTTTGAAGTACTGAAAAACAATTTGGAAAACGTTACTTATAATCCTGACAAAGAATTTGAAGTAGAAACAGATGCTAGTAAGTACTGCATAGCTGCTACTCTAAATCAGCAAGGCTGACTAGTTGCATTCTTCTCAAGGACCCTAAGCTCCAATGAGATCAAACACCATGCAGTTGAAAAAGAAACGGCCGCTATAGTTGAAGCTCTCTGAAAATGGCACCACTTCCTACTTGGCTGACATTTCATAGTTATAACACATCAAAAAATCGTTAGCTTTATTTTTGATAACTCTAAAAAATCAAAAATTAAGAACGACAAAATATGCCATTGGCCAGTTGAACTTTCCCAATTTAAATTTAGTATTATCGGCCTGAGACTGAAAATGCAGCCGCAGATACCTTTTCTCGTATCTCGGCCCTCACTCACACCTTGGAAGACCTTCGTAAATTGCACACTCAATTATGCCATCCTGGTATTACACGACTATCAGTTTACTAGAGTGAGAAATCTCCCATTCTCTTTAGAGCAAATAAAAAGCTTAACTGAATCATGCACCTCCTAACAGTATCTAAAACCTAAATTTATTAATAGTAACCAGGACACTTGTAAAAGCAATGTTACCTTTTCAACAACTAAATATTGATTTTAAAGGACCACTTCTGCTGTCTGTATACAGTAACAAGTATCTACTCACTATAATCGATGAGTTCTTCCATTTTCCCTTCGTTTTCCTCTGCAGGGATATGACAAGCAAAACCATCATACACTAAGTCAACTATTTTCAATTTTTGGGATGCCTGATATGATACACACTGACAGGGCTGCTGACTTTCTTGCGGAAGAGACTAAAAGGTTTTTATTAAAAAAGGTATTGCAACTTCTAAAACAAGTAGTTACCATCCGGAAGGAAACAGACAAATTGAGAAACTTAATGGCACTTTATGGAAGGCAATTCAAATATCTACACTTTCGTAACATGAAACTATCTTGTTGGGAAGACTTCTTACCTCATGCTCTCCACTCAATTAGATCACTACTCTGCACCGCAACAAATGTGACGTGTGCATGAAAGACTTTTTAAATATACGCGTAAGTCCACTTCTGGGACCCCTATTCCCACTTGGGCAAAACCATCATATTAAAATCGAGTATGATCCTCCTGTAACACCAGCTACACTTTTAGAAATCAACCCATACTATGCACATACTATGTAGAAACTACCGTTAATGTACGAGATATCGCCCCTAAATCTCCAAATGAAGAAGATACTTCTAATAAAGATCTCTCTACAAGCACTAGGAGCCCTAAAGAATTGCCAATTGTCAAAGTAGAGGAACCGAATGCATTGCCGGAAGAAGAAGAAATCTATATTTCTCTAAAAGCTAATACCATGGATTTAGAACCTCAGGAACCTGCACAAAGATCATCTAGGACAAGAAAATGCCTAGTAAAAATAAAGACTTCGTAACTTAAGACCATATCTCCTAATTCTATCCTCCGTTGTAATAATTATTGAGAGGAAAAATGTTATAGTTTTAACATCCTTCCCACCTCCTCGATGAACTTTAACCTGTCTAAAAATCTCTAATAAAGATTATATAAACTATGTATTATTTCTATGTGCACTTTTAGCGATTAAAACCTTTACTAAGGAATGCATGACTTGACTTCTTTCTTTTTAATTCACGACATGATTACAAAGTTTTTCTTTCTTGCAATAGTTTTAAATAAGTCTCTGGTAACAAGAATACTGCAACCTTTCCTATGTTTTAACCACTGAGCTAAACATGTAATATAAGCATGAAATTAAATGTTACTTACTGACAGGGTCTGCAGCTATCATACTGTTAATAGCATCATCTAAGTTTTTACTGCTATTCAGCACTTCCTCCAATTCATCGCGGGTCTTGTGAGGATAAAGTAAGACAAGTGTGTTCAGCTCAGCTACTTTTACCTTGTCTTGCTCAGACACAGCCTTTGAAACAGTTGTGTAATGGCTTTTAGTCTCGTCATCATCATCAGAGTTGTCATCTGATACAGGCCGTCTGTATCTTCTTTTTACTGGCTGCTTTCTATAAAAAGAAATGTCATAAATTATACTGGTTAAACTGCAGATTTAAACCAAAAACACCATTTTAAACAATCATTAATAAAATCTAAATAGTAGTTTATCAAATATGTTCCTATGGACCTGGCAAGGCTGAAAGAAATACTTTAAAAGAAGGACAGTAAACAAATTGCCATCTTATATTGTAAATTAACTCATTTGATAAAGACATTTAGAAAAAAAGGATTTAAATTACATGAATAGATGTTAAAATGGTTTTATGAATTGAATTACCATGACTAGAAAATCCCACGAACACTTACACACGACATACCAAAACAATGGACAGCTGTTTCAACCTTATTAGGTTTCAAAAGCAGTGTATACCGTCCAGTGTTTTCGTATGTCGTGCGTAAGGATTTTCTGGTCATGGTAATTCAATTCACAATATAATTCCTCTACTTAAAAAAGAAAATGTAAGTCTATATCCTTGCCCCTGAGGTCATAATAATTACACAGATGCATATTTCTAATCCTCTTGGGACAACGTGGCCCAGGAGGTGACCATGTCCTCTGTAAAGAGTACGGATGTAACTTGCAAGACACATTTAGGTTAATTGGCCGCGCAATTACCATGACTAGTTAATTTGGCATCACTTGCGTGCGATATGGACTGATGGCTCAGTTGTAGAGTTTCGGCTCTACAATCTATGGTCGCTGGTTCGATATCCAGTGGTGGAGATCACGGTATACACTGCTGATGAGACCTAATAAGGTTGAAACAGCTGTCCAGTGTTTCCATATGCCGTGCGTAAGAGTTTGCCAGATTTTCTGGTCATGGTAATTCAATTCACAATATAATTCCTCTACTTAAAAAAGAAAATGTAGATTTAAAATGGTTTATTACTACATATAAGTAATACAATTCCTTCAAAAGATATCAAACTTTCATAAGCTAGAATTTAAGATGAACAGCAAACTAATATCAATGGATAAAAAAACATTTAAGTATGCACCATATTTTTATAGATTACAAGGCTATAAATAAACATAAAACATTTTTAAATACAGCAATAAATCTATAACATTACTGTTTTTATTCTACAAGAATTTTGAAGAAAAACTGGAAAAAATAAAATAAGTTATACACAACTACCTACTTTGTAATGCTAAGTTATTTATCTTAAAATGCTCTAAGTGGTTTATCAATAAGAAAAACAAATTCAGAAAAAGTTTCCAGACTTTTTCGTATGGACACTTTTATTGACAGTACACACATGAAACTCTAGTCCTCTTCGAAGTAATCTCCTCCAGCTGAAATGCACTTATTGTACCATTCCAACAACTTCTGGAAGGCCCCATGAAAGTCCTCTTGTGTGAGCGTGTCAATGACCTTCATCACAGCCTCTTTCATCTCCTCAATTGTCTCAAAACGACAGCCTCTGAGCTTAGGAAATAACCAAAAGTCACAGGGAGCAAGGTCTGGACTATAGGGACGGTGACGAACTGTCTTGGTCAAATAGTCTGTGACAAGGATGGAAATGCAGACTGGTGCATTGTCCTGGTGGAAATGCCACTGACCCGATTTGAAGAGTGCTAGCCTCTGCCGACGGAATCTCTTCCTCAACTCCCTTAAAACCTCAACATAGTAACCCTAACCCTTTGGCCAATCAACTCTGGTGTATTGACTTCCTTATTCCTCCCACACCTCTCATCATCCCTCATGGACTCCCTGCCTTCCTTGAATTTCTTATGCCACTTAAAAACAGATGCTCGATTCATGCAAGATGCTCCAAAAGCAGTCTGAAGCATTCCATACATTTCTGTGGCATTTTTTCCAAGTTTAATACACAATTTTATTGCATATCCTTCTTCTAAAGTCCAGATTGCCTTTTTGAAATTCACCAGCTGTGACAATCAGGCTTTAGTAGGGTATATTCCAATTCCTGCTGTAGCTGTTCATTTAAACCTGAAATTATAAAAATTGGTCCGTCATCTCATAAGATGTATAACAATAACAGTGAATTTTCAAGAGTCTACAACAATTTTAAATGCCTGTACAAAAATGTCTGGAAACTTATTGAATGCACCACGAAAGTCTTCATTAATAATAATCCATAGTGGTTTATTCCATCAGGTGAAATTTTGTCACTTTTTTCTCTTAATGCCCCCAGTCATCTACAGAGAATTGATAAATAAACATGTAAAGAGTGATGGGTAAAAAATACCAAATAAAAAAAATTCTAAAAAAAGATAATAGGTAAGGGTTATAATAACCAATAGAGTAGGTCGATTTTGGAACTGTAAAAAGAATAATGCGGTGAAAGTTGCAAAATAACATCAGAAGTTACCCCACAAAATATTTTTTCCAAAATTTTGTACTTTTTTGCGAAATCGCATTTAAAGACATAATATTTTGTGATTTTAGTCGTGATATCGGTGACGCTGGAAACCTGTATCCATAAAATTAAAACTGAGACTAAAGGAAAATTAAATAATAAAATAATAAAATTTATCAAATAATGGATATTTTTAAGTTTATTATCGATTTTCATATTATGTTAAATTAAATGACCAAAAAAAAAATCAAATACATTAAAATATATAGTTTAAAATACAAATAACGACTTACTAAACCTCGTTTTATTTACTGGATATTTTTTCGGCTTTCACCGGTGGTAATTATCTCTCCGGAGTACTTTGGTTTGTTTATGTTTTTTCCCCTTATAATTAACGCAAATATATATATATATATTTCGCAAAGTAGACATACTATTAAAATATTTAAACATTTTATAATTATTGTAATTTATTTATATTTTAAAATTTAGTGTTTTTTTAAGTGAAAAGTCGGTTTACGAGTTAATTTTGGAACTAAACTCTACGGTACTGTTGTTTGGTAAGTAAACATTACTTTTTTTAACGAATTTCGCAATTTATTTACAATTTTTTTAAAACATCTTTGTGTATTTTCTGACAATATATTCTTTTTACGGATATTTTAATTAAAAAATGGCCGGAAAAAACACTGCAGTTTCCACTCGAAGTAAAAGTGCAATTAAATTTTCAGGCTTACCATCACCATTGGATAAATCTGAGCCACCAACGTCGACAAATAATTCAATACAGTTATTTTTTAATGAACACTTATCCCCACCTTTCTTGTTTTGGTATTTCTAAATTAATAGCAAAGGACGTGATAGATATTTGGAAGGCTGTCAACCCTCGTTTGCCTTTGTTAAAGGAAATTAGTGTTGTCAACAAGGTGAAAGTTCTATGCTTTCAGAAGGCAAAGCAAATAAATAGGAAACATCTACCTGCTGGCCAAACAAAATTCTGGAAGGAAAAGTTGAATACATTGTTTGATATATCATCATGTTCATGCAAACTGTCCATTTTAAGTTGTGACAATATTAATGTCAAATGCACCAAAGAAAATTGCCAGACGAAGCACATCATCTGCACTTGTCCTCTGATAAAAAAGCCAACAAAAAAGTATGAAGATATCCCCACCAATAGCTTCAACATCATATGTTCAGGGTGATTCTTCCCATTCTTATTCATCTTCTCCAATTGATGAAAGAGGATTATAAACAGCTAGATAGTCCTCTCCAAGTGCCTTATAACCTCACAAAAAATCCAAGGTATGCTCTTGAGTTAGTCAAGGGTGATATATCTTCTAATCTTGGAGCCAGCCTTGCCCATGCCTTGCTTTTGGATTTTAGGGCTATGGGCCTTCTTATCCCTAATATAGATATAAAGAATATCTATATGGATAAATGTAAAATAGAGCAAAGGCTAAAGTGAAAACAAATGCCTATGAAAAGCATAATGAAAATGTGGAGAATCTTCTTTGTATAGGAGTTGATGGGAGGACAGACAAAGACACACTACACTACAAGGAATCAGTGGAGGAAAATGGAAGTAAAATTCTGAAAAAAGCCAAGGGACCTGAATGCCACTTGACAATCACAAAGAAGACACCAAATGAGAGTATATATATTTGACTCACAGGGTTCTTCCTGATACTGGTACAACTGGTACCGTTCTTGCAGAGCAAGTGGCTGATGTTTTGGAGAAATTTAAAAGTTTGAGCACTATTAAGGCCATCCTTGTTGACAACATGAATGCAAATACAGGCTGTGAAGGTGGACTTGTTACACTTTTAGAAAAAAAAAAATCTTCACACTATTGGTTGCTCCTTACATCAAAATGAACTTCCATTTAGAGTTCTATTCAAACATTTAGATGGCACCACAAAAAGCCCCACTACATTCAATGGTTCATTGGGTAAATTATGTGCAAATGATTGCCATAATTTACCCCAAAAATCTTTTTCAGCTGTTGAGAATCCCCTGGAGTTTCATTTTGGAATGAAAGATATGGATAGCCTTAGTAGTGACCAAAGACTACTCTATGAATATACAGTTGGTATTTCTAGAGGTAAGGTGGACCCTAGATTTGCATCATGGAAAAATGGTCCATTAAACCAGGCAAGGTGGTAAACTTTGGCCATCAGGCTCATGTGCCTATGGACTCGTGGGGTATATCCACAGAATCTTTTGACCAAACTATATAGTTTGATAAATTTTATTGTGAATGTTTATGCTATTTGCTGGTTTGATATAAAAAAAGTAACAAGTTCCATCACCAGCAAATTTATATTTACAATATGATTGACAGGATACGAAAGCAACCAATTGAGGTTCAAAGGATTACATTAAAAAACCTCCAGTATAATGCCTTTGCATTACTTCCGGGGAATGTTTTATTTTCAATGGTGAAATTTGATGAACCTGAAGTGAGAGAAGAGGGTATAAAAAGAATTTTGGCCATTAGGTAAGTTAATATTTATTCATACAAAACTGGTTGAAGTACTTCTGCCAATTTATTGAAACATTTTAAAGATTACATCTGATTTCACCAAATATTATTAAAGCAGAACAAATTGCATTTAAAAATTAAACTCAAATTATTTTTATATTCTTTCAGAAGAGGGAAGCCAGTCAAGAAAAGATTTAAAAAGATCCCAATGATCAACTTTAAAGCTGTGCACTGGACTGATTTAATTGATTTGTCAGTAAATGGAGTCTGTGAGCCACCACTCACACTAGACTTTTCTGACGATGAATAACAGAATTCATTGTTAACTGGTGAAAAGATTAACTTGCCAGATTTCCCTTCACATTCCCAAGGTGTGGAATGGGCAGTTAAGTTAGTAAGGAAGGCTTCTCAATCCAAGTATGGCTTTGAAGCAAGGCACCAGCACATACTTGCAAAAGTTTTGTGCCAACAATTGAGACCAGCATTTTCATCTAAGGGCTCATATATGGAACTATTTGATTCCATATATTAAAAATTATTAAACAATTATTTGTTTTTCCATATTTGTTTGTTTGTTGTATTTCAATTCATGTCAGGAAAAAAATTTTTTTCAATATATTCGAATATTACTGCTTGAATTATAGCATTTCAAATTCGACACGGGTAAAGCAGGGTGGGGTAGGGGTTCAATTTTCAATTTGAAGTTTTGTTATAATTTATTTATTATATTTCCATAAAATAAAATGAGATTTCCAAATTTAAATACTGAAATTGTTTGGTTTTTACATCAATATTGAGGCCAAATCTGGCAAAAATCGAGGATTTTTCAGTACGTGTTTATTGAAAATCTTTCATGCCAAATTAGCAAAAAACCATTGAAGATTCAGATCTAATTTTTGGTATGAGTATTTAATAGGTATATACACAACTTTCAGTGCGTTATTCTTTTTGATATTTAAAAAAGAAAAAATGAAAAATCAACCTACCCTAATAACCAATATGACCAGCACATTCACTTAGTGGGTACAGTGTTTGCCAGTGGTCTGGGAGACGAGTTCACCAGGTCGAATCATACCAAAGATTCAAAAAATGGTACTTGATGCCTCCTTGCTTAACACTTAGCCTTATAAGGTATGGATCATGGAAAAAGTGGAGCAATCAATGGGAAAGGTGTAGCACCCTCCCCTATACCTTGATGTTGTAGCTATTGAAACAGTCACCCTCGACTACAGTTGCCAACTTTACTTTCTTTTATTATTCAATATATGATGCAAATCTAACAATGAAATAGTTAACCCATTGTTTTATATGGATTAAATAAAGAAAATATAGAAAAGAAATTAATTTTTTTAGGCTAAAGATAATGCTGAGCATGCCTTTCCATCTTTTATGAGGAAACAAAGTCTGAGATTATATGACAATATTTCAGAGTCCTTTGCAAGCAGCCAGGAGGATGAGCATAGTGAGCCTGTCCCAAAGCAACCAAACTGCCTCCAGGGCTTAGTACAAAACTTTTGGACATACTTAGTATAGTATTATGCAAGCAATCCCAAGAAAAGTGAACTCTAAAATCAAAACTGGAAAAAGATTCAGAATTAAACTCTGGTGACATGTAGGTATCCCTTGATGGAAAAGTCTAAAAGATGATACTCTGAAACAAAACCTGCAGTTTTACACAGTCACCAGCTATAGCTATTGCTATACTTGTCACTGGGCTGTAACTAAGTAGACCCAGAGAGTGGCGTAAGTATCATATAAGTATATATCAACAATCCAACAACATACAGATGTTTAACTACCTTATCTTATGCATCTTGTTTTTTCACAGGTTGAATTAGTTTTACTCAGGATGTCTGAGTTGTAATTTTTATGGTAAATTTTATGGCTATTATCTAAGATGTGGCAGTCATAATATATATAACTAGTTACAATATAAAATAAAACAAATCAGTCTATTTTATGCAGAGGAAAAGTCAGCATCAAGAGAAAACAGGCAGAATCTATATAAGAGATCCTAAGCAGAGAACAGAATATTTTACTTGAAGACAAAAAATATAATTCAACATAAAATCTAAAAGCAATCAATAGATTTTACAGAAGGTGAGGGATAAACAAAAAAATTTCTTACTGAGCCTTTTTCTTTCTCTTTTTCCGAGAAAAGCCATTTGATCTGCTACGTTTTCTTGACCAATCCTGATGTTCATCACTATCCCAATCACTTTCTTGGTCATCTGAATCATTAAAATCATCATCTTCCATATCACTAGATTCTAACTCTTTCTTTGATCGATTTTTCTTACCAAATACTGGAGATTTCTTGTCACTAGCTTCATCACTTTCATCTGAGATGAAAAAGAAAAAAAAAAAAAAACAATGAATAATTCTTATAAAATAAAAGAAAAAATATTTGAAATTTTATTATTTTTATGTCAAGGTTTTTGCCAACAATCAGAAAATGAAAAAGAAAAAGATTTTCTTGCAAATAAACATCTGAACAGAAATGGGTCATATGATTATAATTGCTTTTTGAATTGCTAAACTAACCTATAAAATGTACTTCGAAATCAGATAGGTAGGAATTAAGAAGAATTTTGAAGAAAAAAGAATAAAGTTATAAAGCATTTGATATAGATTAAGCTATCAATGGCTTGCAAGACAAGTATACTAACATGGCACTAGCTATTTCAGTTAAAACAGGAAAATATTTCCAAGCTTTCTTTTAATAACTGGATACCTGTTCTAAAATCAAATTTCCAAGGTGTGTGATCCAAAATATTCTATAATATAAGATGACTAAAGAGTGCTAGAATTTTTTGATATGGAGATGTTTTGCTCTGTAGATATGAAATAATTCCTAAAAATATTTTTAAATTCAATATTTAAAACAAAAAACTGCTTACTCTTTGACATTAACTTTTACCAAGATTATACTATTTTGTTGGATAGGTAATCATTAATCAATTGTAAAAAAAAATTATATACCAATAGTGTTAGATTTACATATCGGCTAGCCGGATGGGGGTGGTGCTAGAGAGGTCCCCAACTAGTCTTGGTCTCCTGATACAACTATTTATATAAAAAAAAAAGATAAGGTTTATTTTCAGATTTAATGATGCGCTTTTAAACTTATTTGAAATAATTTAAAGTATTAGAAACTATCTACTTGGAGAGGGTCTTTTAAAATCGATGCATCTTTTTTTGGATATTCGTATTGATTTTTGATGTAGACATTTTTGTAAAATTTTGTCTACTTTGCTCAGTTTTACAGTTCACTGAATACAGACATGCAATAAGTGTTTCATGTTTTACATCAAAAAAGCATCATCTAAAAATATAGACACGGGAAGGTCGAACATACGTAATGATGAGTTCCCAAATTTTATTAGCCCAGAGGCCTCTTAAGCCCTAAAACCAATCCTGCACCCTTTGTATATCCAAGCACTTTAATATATACTAGAACCAAATCAAAGAATAACAATGTCCACAGAATAAGGATATCAACAAGCTTATCACACTTTATTAAAATATTGAAAACAAAACAAAAAAGACATTTGGAATATTGGCACTACACAATCCTCTTAAATCTCGCCTCCGACTTCTTACTAAGCTCGGCTTGGTACAAATAAATGCAAAAGATTTTCTAAGATATTTTTCTTATAGTCAAATAGAAAGCTCTTATTTCACTGTGAGAACCTAATTACAATATGCCTGCAATAAATGGTGACTCAGAAAAAAAAAAAAAAAAAAAAAACTTTAATGTACTGAAAATTCAAAGATAAATTTTCTCCCTTTACAGATGATAACAATTGTTTAGTGCCTGCAAACTTAAAACTAATTGCCATTATTGAAAAATGTTTTTATTTCTTTTTTACTTTCAAGTCTTACATTTTATCCAATGCGTTATATTTCAACAGGAATTTTCTAAAGCTTTATTTGTAAAAATTACTGGCTGAAAAAAAAAAAATCTAGATATTTTTATTGTCAAAGTAATATTTCAAGTGTTTATCAATGTTAGTTTTTATCTTATGACATTACAATTTAAAAAAAAAAAAAAGTAAATTGCAATTCAATTTCATCGTAAACAAAAAAAGTTAAATTTGCATACTATAAATGCATGAACCATAGTGATCAATTTATATACCATATAAAAATAAATTATAAGTATTTTTTCACACACAGTTCCCAGCTAAATACCCAGAGACAAACGAAAAAATAGGAGAGTTGTTTACTAAGTTACCTAAATTAGCATTTAAATAAATGAGTTTCTCCTCAAAGTCAGTCATGGTGATTTTCCAACATAACCACATTTTGAGCAACTGTTAAAAAAAAAAAAGACAAAATCCCACATTCCAATATTTGAGAAGCTAGCTACTTATTTTGTTTCAGTATTTTTAATCACTTTCTTCCATGATAAAGTCGGAAATATTTTGGCATATTAAAATTATTAAATTACAAAAGGTAATTAAGCTAAACGACTAAACAAAAGTGGAGCATAATCATTTACTTCAATAAATAAAAAATGCAAACAATTTGTGTTTGATAAAACATTTTCCTCTTACAATTCGACTATTTCAAAATGAATGGACGACATCTGTACGATTAAATTTAGAGGGAAATAATTGCGTTTTCAGGTTACAATTTTAATAATAAAAGTAAACAAACTTACTTTTCTTGCTAAATCCCTCAAACCCTCTTTTGTAGTTAAATAATTAGAAAATGAGTTTTAAATCCATCCACAAAAATTGTTTAAATATCTTTATTATTGAATATATCTGTCAATAATAACCGCTCTTTGTGGAAACGTATCAAACCACAAACCAAAATACGGTTTTTATTTTCTCGTAAAAGTTTGAATCTTTTTAATTATTTGGATACTTTTTGGGGGGTTGGTGATTACAGAATAAAGATATCGAATGTACTTTAGTGTTGAATGTAGATATATAAACACATGGTCAGAAGAAGAGACAGGTCGATTCTTCAATTGAAACTAAAAACAAACACGTTACATTTCCTCAGAGGAGGGTCACAATCAATAATTGACACTAAAAGTCACAATGAATGTTACATTGACGATAGAAATATTAAATATCATTAATCGACTCTTTAGTGATTTCGAGCAAAGTTTTGAAGAAATTCCATTGATTTATCAAGAAAACCGTCAGTGTACAAGAAACTAGAATTAGAACAAAAGCAAAGAGAAAACAGTTTTAACGCCATCAACAGACAAGCTCTTTTCATATCATACGAATTTAAAAAAAAAAAAAAAAAAAATTTTAAAAAACATCAAATTTTCATAGCTTGAATTCTAGGATAAGTTTTATTTTAAATTTACAGAAATATTTTAAATAAACACCAAAACCAGAAGAAAAAAAAATTAGTTTATAATTTCATAAACCTTTTGTAAGTCGGTATTTTTTCGGCTGATTTTTACTTTATTTTTCCACAAAAAAAATCAAACGTAAAAACGATAAATACTCAAATGAATTTTGTAAATTTAAACACTACATCAATAAAAATATTTTTTCTAAATATTTTTTTAATTCATACTTTTTCTTCTGACTGATAATGTTCCCTTCTTTAAAAAAATAAAATTATTCAAAAATCAGAATTCGTCTGTTCAGGGACTCTTAACGAAAATGATTTTGAACGAATAATTTAAAATCTTAGTCACACATTTTCAGTATATTCTAAGATTTAAAATGTTTTTAAATATTTTTAGGCCGAAGGAAGAAAAAAGTAAGTATTTCAAAATAAATAAATATTTTTAAATGGCTGCCTGTTTCTTAAAACTAAAATAATGTTATTGTTAGAACATATTACAAAAAAATTCCAAAAGAAATATATATAAATCTATCAGAAAGGTTGGTTTTCCAACTCAAGTTTTAAAATAGTCACGTGACCAAACACACTTTTTCACCAATGCTTAAATCCAATTTCTATTGTGTAAAAAGGTAATCTATTATTTATCTTGTATTCTTCTTACGAAAATGATTTATTTACAGATTACGTCGTGCAGAGAAAAAAAATAAATGTTAAACTTTTAGTGGTGGCATGAAACAATTTTTTAAAAAGAAGCTTTTTTCCGAAACTGGGAAAATTAAAACAAAGTTTGGTAAAATAATATTCAATTGATTATTACTACTACATTTAAAACGAAAAGAGAAATTTTAACCGGATATAAGTCATAGAAAAAAAAAGCACGAAAGGTAAAAAAAAATTAAAAAAAAAAAAATTGAATTAAAACAGAGAAAATAGACATTTTAGTAACTTGGAAAGATTGACCATTTTACAATATAATGTTGTTTTTGTTTTTTTTTTTCAAATATATATTATAATAATAATAATCTTACCGGAGACTGAGTCGGAATTGGAGACAATATTTTCTTCTTCCAAATATAACTTATCATCAACTGAATCATCTGAAGTGCTATCATCAGCTTTTTCTTCATCTTTGGAAAATGTTTTTTCCAAGTCTTCACTCTGTTCATCTTTGGGTGATTTTTCGTTCATGGATTTTGGTAATCTGCAATTTTGATTTTCCTCTTCATCATCAGATTTGTGTTTTAGTTTTTCCTTATTCGTCCGGGTGAAGCTATATTGAGATAGCATTGTCTGTACGTTATTTGTAGACATTGTACGAATAGCACACAGATTTATTTCAAATAAAACAAGAACAGAGAAGGACGACTGAGTCGTTTATATCGGGTATCTCGGTCGGAGATTATAACAGAATGCAAATAGCCGTAAAATGTTGAGAATAATAATAATAATAATAAAAGAGTTATTTTCCCCACCGTCGCTTCTAGTGTCAAATATGAATTTGTCTGTCTTTTAAGACACGTTTTCGGGTACGTATTGTGCGATTTTTGGTTGCTAGCAAAGTGAAAGCAAAGTAATGATAGTGCGGAAGCCGAAAGAAAATATAAGATGTATCCAACAACCCGCAGGTTTATAATCACACTGATATATAAACAATATGAATAAACTTTCTGGTACCACCCACATGTACGAGAGGATCCCTATAGTAAAATTGACCTTGTGTCACATTTCACCCACACGAGGAGTTGGATAAACACCTACCTGTGCTGTATAAGTCCGCGAAAAAAATAAAAGACGAGTACGTTGTCTTTGTTCCTTCCAAAAAGCTAACTTCTAGATAGAGAAGTTTGACATAAGGTTTGTTTTGTTTTCGATTTTTTTTTTTCTTTCTTTCGGTCAAGATTAGTGAATCCAGGAAAAGATGGGGGGAGGGGGAGATAAAGTAGAAAGGGGAAGAGATAAAGAAAAAAGAAGTTGTCTATATCATATCTCTCAATAGAGGGTTACATCCCGCCTTTAAAGCTGACATAGAAATAAAAGAAAGAGGGAGAGAGAAATACAAGTCATGCACACAACGTGCTGCTATCATCAACCACCGGGTCAGACATTGGAAAATAAAATTAGAACCCCCATTAATCTAACAACAATTTTAAACGATGGAAAAAAAGTTATAGGCATTCAAAACTGACTCTTCTTATTATTTTTTTCTCATCAAATTATCTCCTTGCTCCGGAGTGAAAAGTGTGGAAAAGAAAAAAAAAACAAAAAATCCTGCGTACTAGTTTTCAGTGTTACTATCTTCTCACACTAGAGAGTTCTCATCTTTGTATGTAACACATTACCGATATTATGGAGTATTTGCCCTCTTCGGAAGGCAAATAAGTACATTGTGTTCAACAACTGTCATATATGTTGGATTCTCATGCTTGGCATTAAACAACTTTTAGGTTTTCTTGATATAATAATCTAATATCGTCAGCATAAATTTTTACATTTTTCTTATTTAAGGAAAAATTAAGTACTAAAAATTCAGTTAAAATTGTTACCGAAGAAAGTTTTAAAATTATTTTAATCTATTTTTTACTAATTTTGCTGTGTAACAAAATTTGAAATTGTTTTCAAAAATTTAACAATTTTAATATTAAAAATAAACACTTTTAAACTGTAGTTATAAAACTTTCAAATAAAAAAGTGAATACTCTTTTAATTTTTGTTTTAACAATATTAAAAAGCCATTAAAACGGCTTACTATCACTAAGAATAAACTCTTCATAATGTAAATTAACAGTATTTTTGCAATCGTATGTTCTTCGTTTTTCAAGGTTATAAATACCATCATTAAAAAACTTCATGGCAATGCTCTCTCTCTCACTCACACATCACATACACAGAATTTCATAGATTTAGCTAAAAAAAATCCCATTACAAGGAACAGGAAAAAGAAATGTTCCCGAAAGTGACAATAGGACAACCCACCCTGACATGCCACGATAGGTGGGTCACTGCTTAATGACTAAAGATTAACCCATTTTTTCCAGCAGCAATTACATTATCTTGAGAAAAAGGTTGTTTTTTTTTAACTATACTTCATGTTTTTTTTTTTGTTTTTTGTTTTTTTTTCTACAGTTTAAGGTTGCAGATTCATGTAACTGTTTCTCATCTTATATTTAATGCGAAAATGATTTGGTTTCTCTGTGTATATGTTCCAGAACACAAAAAATGGCATATCGTAGTCCAATATTTGTTAGCACAATACTATTATGCAATTAGGCAACAAGTTCCCTGGTAAATTTTTATCAATTTTTAAAAAATCTCTGGCACAATTCTCAGTGGATCGTCGTTCTCACCCAGTCATGGCAATTCTTGTAAAACTTTTGAGCCAGTTTACTGCATTTGCTTATGTGATTAACTGTTTTATCTGTCACTACATAACTGACTCTTACAACAAAGTAACATCACTGATATGTCACAATGGCTAACAAAGAAGAATGAAGATAAGTTAAGGATTATCTTCTCAAGGAAGATAACTCCATGTTCACTAACTGCTAATTACAATGTCATTTTTCTGAGTTTTCTTTCTAAGAAATAAAAAAAGCAAGAGGAATAAGGTAGGGAAAATCCTTAACTTGAGTTATACAAAACTTGCCATGACTGGATGGGAAAGACGATCCACTGGGAATTGTGCCAGAGATTACAATTTGACCATATTGACAAATGGTATATGCACAAATCAGAATTCATTCAAGAAAATGAGACCCATAACATTCTCTGTGACTTTAAGACCAAATCTTGAACTAATTATCAAAAGGAAAAGGACTTGTCATCTAACAGATTTTGTTATTCCAGTGAACCTTAAAGACAAAATTATTCTTATCGAATATGGTTAATTTTTAGTAATTTTATACTGATGTACTTGGTCCAAACAGATACAACCATGCCATTTCAGAGTGGAGTCCATACTCACCAGATCTCTGGAACTGAAACCTCACCCTCAGATGCAGTTTAATGTCATATCAAAAACCTCTTTTTTAGGGGTTCTTAAGCTCCTTAAGGGGATACAGTGAGCTTTCTCTAAGTTTCGTTGACAGGATGGAGGTGTGTTAATATCTGTTTTGTTATTTTATTTTCTTATTAATTATATAAATTCTATGAAATTTATTGAATCATTTTTTAATTGAATGAATTAATTAATTTTTGCCAATAGGTGTTACTTTTGGCATGGGCATAGTCACTGCAATTTATGATATTAATTAAATTTGAATAATTGATTGGTTTTAATATTGTTAAACCACCCAAATGCATCTGTAGCAGAAAGAAAGGATTTCAAATTATTATTTAGTGCAGGAATTGTTTTGGCCGTTGGAGTTCCAAATTTATATATTTCGTCCAATGAGAATGACTGATGTCATTCTGCCCAAGTCACCTCCCCAGGCAACATAAAAGGCCGTATAAACACATTCTCCCTCTCTTCTCTTCCTCACATACCTTTTGAGTAGGACAGACCTGTCCTCTCTTTCTCATTAAAACCAGCAGCAGACCACATCACCATGAGGAGAGCACATCTAATTTATGGACAGTTGGTTCCTAGGAATTCATTCTATATCAATCATCCAATACCAACAACCCCCAGAAGCATTAAATTGGATGTTTTATTCCGCCTCTGACATCAACATTTCAATTCCTGCTCTGTTTTCAGCAACTCATCTTTTGTCTAGATTACAGCGACTCAATTCCAGCTCTGACATTCAGCTACTTTATTCCTTCTCAACTCTACAACTGTTTTCTTCTTCCTGCGACTTACAGCACAAGGGTTCTTTCATTCAGGCTGCCATTAAAGCATTGTTGAAACTTATCAATATTCTCACCTCCATCATTCTATTTTCTTCCTAACAAGAGGCAACAGAACTCAACAACCTCAACTGCCATTTTTGAATAAATGGTAATATTACCTGTTCTCATGTTATACATCTTTCTTTACAACTAATAAAAGCTATAATATCAAATCCATTAACTTCATTTTTAAAATTGTTTTTAAGTTTCTACTTAAAAATTCTATGACTCTGTGAGTGTGTACACACATGCGTGTGGTCATAAGCTTGTAACTTTTTCATTTTAACTGTTTCCTTATCCCCACTTTTAATAAGTAAAATATATATATATATATATATATATATATATATATATATACATAGACACACACACACACACATATATATATATATATATATTGGCAAACATAGTTGAGGGCAACCCGAAGGCTTCCTTTTCAATAACTACTGCACAGAGGTGTAGGGAATGGCGCTACTCCTTTCCCTGGATTACTCCACTTTACCCTTGACAAAAATCACCTTATATATTGAATGACCCTCATATTTGTATAGCTCAACTTTATTACTTAATGTTATGTGAAAGTGTCAAGATTGCACAGAAATATAGTAGTTATCATTTGTAATCCAACCAAAGTATGTACAATGTTGATTATTTGCAGTTTGCAATGTAGATTTTAATTGGTTTGGTTTGGTTTCTTTGTTTAATTGCATATCAACCTTCTTAGGTTATTTACTACCAAACTATGATTGTAGAAGGACAATTGTGGTACCAATTAACCCATAGTAGGGAGGGGGGATAAAGCAGTTCATAGCTTTCCCAAAGGTATAAGTTTGAAAGTGAACATAATAGCACTATATAGTTTGATAAATTTTATTGTGAATGTTTATGCTATTTGCTGGTTTGATATAAAAAAAAAGGAACAAGTTCCATCACCAGCAAATTTATATTTACAATATGATTGACTGGATACGAAAGCAACCAATTGAGGTTAAAAAGGATTACATTAAAAAACTTCTAGTATAATGCCTGAATTTCAACTTGCTTACAATGAGGTTGCATTCCAATACATTAGCCACTACACCACAAGGAATATGAGAAAAAATAAAATGAAAGCTCTTCTCCTAGATGCTTTCTTGAAGTGGGTGATAGAAGCTTATTCTGAAAAGAGTTCAGATTGCTGATAATGTTACCTTCCAAATGACAAGTACCAACTATTCTTTGCAGCAATAAATTCATAGTTAATATTCGGTTTTTAAATACAGTCAAATTCAAAAGTTACTTTTATTTCTGGAAAACATACTTATCAATTTATTTTATCAATGACAATCCCTTTGCATTGAAAGAACGTTTCAAATTAACCAAGTCTACAGAAAAGTTTTATAGGAATGCTGAAAGTAACATTTACAAGATACAACAAACTTACCTCCCTTTTAGAGCACCAGCTAAATTATTCATACTGAAAAATACTCAGGCAAATACTTGGAAAATCCCACAAAATACCCACCAAAAGTTACTAACACCTACAAAAATACCTATCAAATATGAATATATAATAGCCAGCAATAGAGAGTCTGCTCCAGCAAAGCACAAATATTTTTTAAACAATCTATGGTTTTGTTTTTGATTGATTAATTTTAATGGCATGTCAACCCATCTGGAGTTATTTTATGGCTAGAAGTTTGAGAATTGCGTTTATTGTGCATTCATATTTTTATTTTTTTGTGTTATTGTTTTTTTAATAGTTTTTTTTAGCAGGGCTGCCTATGATTATATGATATCAAGTATTCCTATCTGATATAAATAATTTGTAGTCATATGATTTCAGGTATTTCTACCTAATACTGATAATCATATGGTTTCAAGCAATTATTTCTATTTGAAACCATATATCTACAGTTTTTAGTTATATGGTTTCAAGTAACTAATAATAAATAATCTGAAGTAAATAATTATAGCTTCAAGTAACTATTTTTAATATGAATAATTTACAGTTATATGATATCAAGTATTCCAAACAAATACAAATAGTTTTTAAACATATCTATTTGACCCAGTATTTCAGTAGTAAATTTATTTGATTAATTTTTTACTTTATTCTTTTCTCAATCCTAGATTCATTTCGAAAGCTTTTAAAAAATATTTTCTGACTGAATTCATACACATACAACACTTTAATTAAAATCAGAGTATAGTATATACACCTGTGACAAAAAAATTATGAATATATTTGATTGATTGATTGATTTTAACAGTATGGCAACCAGTCTGAAGTTATCTTATGCCAATGATAATATTTACATTTGTTGTGTTGTCATTTCTTAGAGTTTTTTGAGATTTCTTTTGCACATGGTCCAATCAAATAGGAATAGTTTTGTGTCATACCAAGGACACCCTTTTTTAGGTAGGGGTGTCTTATTCCCTGGCTAGGAGGATAGTCAGCATATTCTAAACCCCACTTACAGAGCTGATATATTTAAAGTTCTATGAGATGATTCCTTTTATGAAAATACCACATCTTTTGTTCTGTATTTAGAGGTCATCTTTGAGATGGTCTACAGAATTAGTTTTTTTGAAAATAGCCTTCATGTTGGTAATGAAAATTCCACTCACCAACAAAGAGGTGACATTATTGTTGATACTGGGGTTTGTTGCCTCTGGCAAGGGTAAAAAAATTCCATTAGCTGACATCATAGTTGACTCTGCATTGTTTTAATAGGAATTTTAGATTTGAGTGTCCAAAGGACTATGATAAAAGCAACTCTTAATTATGATGAAAGAAAATACTAGTCAAAATTAATGCTGACAATGCTTCATCAAAAAAATTCTTATTGATAAAAGAGATTTATATATATTTACTGTTGAAGTTCTTGAATTAAATTTTTTGAATTTTGAATTTTTTTCAAGTAAATAATAAGAAAATTGATTTTATCTTTAAATAGAATAATATCTTTGGCAGAACAGAAATTTCACCACTTGCTACATGTCTTATTGAATTAATTCTGGTTACATTTTCTCCATGATTAACCAAGGATTACAATAATTTTTGTGTCACATGTTATTTTATAATCTAAGTTTCCATTCAACACCAAACAATTCAACAAGTAATTCAAATTTTCCTCCACTGACTACAACTTTTAAGTAATGATCATAAAGAATTAAGTTTTTTTTTTGATTTTTAACATTAAAAATAAAAATATCAAAGAGAGTTGAGAGGAAACAAAGGAAATAACAGATAACTAAAAATTGTTAAAATAAAAGGTTTTCTTTATTCAGATAAATTATATATATATATATATATATATATATATATATATATATATATATATATATATATATATAAAAGATTAAACCATAGATACAGAGTAATGGCACATAGTGACTGCCAGTTTCTCATCTACGTGATCATCAGACTCTGTGTCTATGCAATTGAAACTTAGATCTATATATGCTTTATCACCAATATTGAACACAATATTGGTTTGCTATTATTATACATATAAGATTTCATATATATGCTGAAAAAATATATACATATATATAAAGTAAAACTGAATTAAAACTCAAACAAGGAGAGTCTCCATTGTATAATGGCTTAAGTGCTGGACTACTGCCTCAAAGTAAGTGAGTTCATGTCTCATTACACTATTATGTTCACTTTTGGACTAATACTTTTGGGGAAATTATGAACCCATTTATCCCCCACACACATACACACACACATTATGGGCTAAATAGTATCACTGCTATTTTTCTATAAGGATGGCTTTGGCATTAAATTATCCACAAAGGTTGATATGTCATTAAACAAAGAAACCATCAAAACCAAAACACAAATGAATTGTGACTAAAAATAATCATTAGTCAATTAAAAGCATCTTCCCTAAAACCACCAATTTAAACAGAAATTTTCTGAAAATTAATTATAACTGTATGGACAACATGTCTTGATTAATAAAAAACAACATAGCAATAAGATATTTTATACCTGTGGTACCTTCCCCACTTCTGTAATTGTAGAAATAAAGATGACTGCTCATTAAAAGACAAATGTTTAACACAAAATATTGTGTATCAAGTGATTGTTGAAACTAAAGGTGAGCCTAATAAGGTGGAGCAATAGAAAAGAAAAGGAAGAGGTAAAAGTATGAGTGCATCCACATATTTATATTCCACTGATAGAGCTTTTTTCTGTTGTTTCATGATCACTTAATGTGAAATTTTTAGATGCACTTACATTTAATGTTTAATACATTTTTATTTTACAAGTAGCTCTATCTAAACTGCAAATTTTTGAATTTGTGTTATGTAGTCAATTTGATACTATTGTTCAATGTATTTTGCTTTATGCATTTGACAATGACTATGAAGTTTAAGAATTTTAAAAATATATTCTAAAATTGAAAAAAATGTTCCAACTGAAAAAGTTTGTAACTAAAATGTTTCTTGATATAACATCTATTTGGATATATCAATGACTGTAAATATTCAATATTATTAAATTACCTATATTTAGTGCAACTTTATTTTGTTTTAGTATTATTTTAAACAGATAAAACAATATATCATAGAAAGTCTGATCGTTGTTTTATGGTTTCAAAATGGGAGGTGGCTGCATATCTAGTTATTTTTCCAGGGCATAGAGTATTATATAGTATCATTTAAGCTTTTCTAAAATTAAATGAATGGTTTTTATCTTAAATTCACAACATATTCACATATCATGACAAATAGAACAAAAGTAACTTTTTTAGACCTTATTTTTCTGATGCAGGTATCATTGGGAAATGAGGAAAGTTTTGGTGAATGGGCCAAAAATCTTACCACACTTTTAACCTGGACTACATCTCAGGTTTCTTTAATGAAAATTTCTTCAATGAAAAATCAAAAAATAATCATTCCCTTCTTAATTTATTTCAGTGCTTTTCAGCATGCCTTCATATTTCTTTTAAAAAGTTTCTAAGGGTAGAATTAAATTACCTGATAAGAAATGCACAGACTAAAGGGAAAGGCAAGGGAGATCCTGTCTTTCCAGAAAAATCCAAACTCATAAGTACATAGATATTTTCTTAAACTTACTTTAATCTTTTCAATAGCAAGTTAGATTGAAATTGTTTAGCAATAATTTATAACAAAAAAATCTTTGTGCTGCTAGCCTTTTACAGATATGATCCATCTTTAATCCTTTTACTACCAAATTTTGAAAAAAGTTTTGGATGTGCAAAATTTTGCTTTGAGTACAATATTTTACGGGTTAGAATAAAAATGAAATTCAACTGGCACACTGGTGTCCCAGTAGGAATGAAAGGGTTTACAGAAATTCACTGATCTAGTGTCACTTTTGCCATTGTGGCAAATGAATCCCTTGTTGATTTATTTATATTTAATACCTCCATGAACATCTTAGTACACAACATTATTTTTTCTACATTAAAAAAATGCACAAACTTTAATATCAACAAAATTCATTGAAAATCTACTTTCTAAACTACATGAAATTATAAAGAGTTGTTTTTCAAAATACAAACATTTATAGAAAAAAATTATTTGCCAATTATTTCCGAAATTTTCAGATTTGAATTTTTTTTTACTCCAAAAGGTCCGATTAGTTTTATTTTCTCTTCATCATGACATCCAATAAGTTCAAATGCTCTGTCAACAGGGATTGAAATACACTTATTGTATCTACTGCCAAAAAAAGGTGTCTTACGTATAACACTAAACTGCATCTGATGGTGAGGCTCCAGTTCTGGTGAATGTGGGGTACCCATTCATTGCCATTACTCCCAGTACTTGTAAGGGTCCCATCTATGGGTTAAATAAATCTGTTTAAAAATTATTTGTATGTAATAAGGCCATGTGAAAAAAAAACTTAAGAAATAACTACACGAAAAAATGAAAAACAATGGAAAGGATCCCCTAACTTATAGGCATAAAATAACAATAGACACCTTGACATTCCATTAAAATCAATCAATCAAAACCCATAAGTTAGATTTGAATTTTTCTTCAAATACTAACCATTTAATCTACTCTTTATGATGTCCTCATTAAAGCTATTACTACTATTTTCAAAGCTGTTTACATTTCTTTATTTTTCATTTTCACAGGCAATTTATTTCTTAAATGCACAACTCTCTTGAGAAAGAAATCTATAGATTTATTAGGTTGGACTATTGGATTGTTTCTTTTGCTAGGATAAGCAAAAAAGTTTGGCAATGTTTTGGTAATGAGACATAATTCAAGGGTTCTGTATGTTTTATTGCCTGAGCAAACTTTATAATATGGATACAAAAAATGACATGAAATACTAAAAAATGGTTGATTAGTTATGTTTTATGGCATATCAACCCTCATGGTTATTCAATAGCAAATCCTGTTTATACATATATAAATATAATATAGATGATTTGTAAGCAAATAGTTTGTCAATAACATCAAACTTGCCAGAGCTCATTTGTTTGTATACAGTTAAATGGTTTTAATTATTGTTATTCAACACTAATAATTTTATTTGGTATTAATCATTTGATTGCACACAGTTAAATGGTTTTAAGTATTGCTATTCGCACTAATAATTCTATCTAATAATAATAATAATCCCTAGTAAAAGATTAGGCAGTTCTGTTTGACCCATAGATGGGACCCTAACAGGTATTATCCCTCAGGATCAGAGTGGAGCTGAGAGAAATAGTAATGAAGAGGTACTCCACATTTCCCAAACTCCAAGACTGGAGCCTCACCATCAGGTGTAGTTTAATATTATACACAGGACACTAAATGATTTCAAGTATTGCTATTTAACAGTAATAATTCTATTCAATATTATTTGCTTGAACACAGTAAAATGGTTTCAAGTATAGTAAATGATTAAATAGTTCTATTTAACTCAGAGATGGGACCCTAACAGGTACTACAAATCTGAGTCAAATGGAACCTGGGAGTAATAGCAATGAAGGGATAGTCAACATACTTCAAAACTTCAAAATTAGAGCCTCACCATCAGTTGATTTAGTGTAATATCTAGTACATTCGTTGGTGGGAGTGCAGAAGTGCAATTGGTATATTCTACAACCCCAGCTAACCGGGTAAAATACTATAAGTGTAGATAAAGTGTGTATGTAGAGAAATGTCCTAATATGATTAAAAGTGTCTTTATAAAAGTTATAAGAGTTTGATTTATGCAATTGTTTCTAAATTGTTAATTAGAGAGTAATTATTTGCAAAACACTTGATCAAGAGTAAATATTTGAATTTTGTTGTTTACTTTTATTATTCTGGGACACTGTTTTTTAAAGCCCCAGTGTAAACCTTTCATAATAAAAAAGATTAAAATACAGGTTATTTCAGAAAATTTTATATCATTTGAGATGTACAGGGTATTTCAGAAAAATTCATATCATTTTGTAATCTAATAACTTGACCAATTCTTATTCAAATGGTCTCAAAATTTAACAGCATGTGTACAAATAACTTAAAATTCTGTTTAATGTTTTGTTTTTTTTTCTTTCCAGGTATAAAAATACCATTCACAGGAACAGAAAAGGTGTTTTGTGCATTAGAATATGCTTGAACACAGTTGAACAAGACTGTGCAGCATGCATTTGTAAGAGAATTCACAAAAAATGTACCAACTGCAATGCAGATTTGGACAAAATGATCTAGATGAGCACCAGTATCAGAAGAGACGGTGCTGTTCAGGAAAGATTTTTGCAAAGTCTCAGGAAGTCCATAAGAAGAGCAAGTTGGAGAGATGGATTGCACATGCTGGTGATGAAGATGTGCTGTTGAAATGGCCACCATATTCACATGACTTCACACTTTGTGATTATTTTCACTTGGGTTATGTAAAGGGACTGGTCTATGTACCTCCTCTTCCTATAAACATAGAAGAACTCAAGCTGAGAATCAAACTTGGATACTTTACAGAGGAAGAGCTTGACACTCTTCAGAAAATAACTAAAAATAGGAAAGGCATGGACTGCTATTGACAAGACCATATGGAAATCTGATCTCTCAGATAGAATAAGATAGGAATTTTTCCTAGCTGCAGTTGTGTCTACTATTCTATGGCTGCACCAGCAGGACTTAAGCAAAACATTTAAAGAAAAAGCTACATGGTAACTACACAAGAATGCTGCATGCTATTTTGAACAAATCCTAGAAGCAGCACCTCTACAAAACAGCAGCTCTACAGCTACTTGCCTTCCATCTCAAAATATCCAAGTAAGATGAATAATATGTGCTGAACACTGCCAGAGAAATAGAGATGAGCTCATAAGCGAAGTTCTTCAGTGGGCTCCCACATATGGACACACTTGTGTTGGCTGACCAACATAGACTTATATTCATCAGCTTTGTGCAAACACAGGATGTCACTTAGAGGATCTAACTAAATTGATGGTTGATAGAGACAGATGGCAAGAGAAGGTCAAGGGAATCTGTGTCATCAACACAACTTAATGATGATGATCCTATTTACCCAACCCCTCCGCTCGGGCAGGATATGACACAAGGTCAATTTTTTTTAAGCGGAGTTTAACAGGTTTGAATTCAGAGTTTTTCCTTCTCCTAGACTAGTTACCTCACCAAGGCTGAAGAACCCAGTCTGCCCTACTATTTACCCATAGCTGGAGGGAGAATAATTGGATTCATACCTTTCCTAAGGGTATTAGTGCTATGTGAAATGCAATCAGTCTCGTCCAGGATTTGAACTCGAATCGCCGTGTCCAATTCCTGCGACGATAACAATTACACCACGGGCACCTCCAACTTAATGATGATGATGAGTTATTCAGATGATATCAAATGATACCAAATTTTTACTCAGATGATATCAAATGGTATCAAGTTTTTACTCAGATGGTATCAAATTTTTGTAAACATCCAATTTATATGAAAATGTCTATCATTAGAATTTTTAAGAGAAACAATCCCATTACTTGGGTATTTGGTTAGTTAACATTTTGCACCAAAGCAATGTTTTTGTCAATAGTTGCAATTTGAGACTGTAATTTTTGTATCATCTTTAACATACATGATCTATACAAACAAACAATATTTAAGTCATTAGAAGGTAGCTTAATTTCAACAGCTGCAGACTTGTTTCCTTTAAATAAGACCAGCAAAAATCATTTTTAACATAGTGGAACCTTCTCCATTTGAAACATTTTCTTGATTCTCATGGAAAGCCAAATCTAGATAAAATTGGAATAGCAATGTCAGTTTCACTGTTTCCTTTATTGGTTTTTACTGATCCCATAATCTGGTTTGGTCATGGGGGCATTACTCATATAGCGAGTCTTGAGGAAGAATAACCTTGTGGACCCCACCTCTCTCCAGGTCTACAACTGATTTAAATTCAGAGTTTTCTTTCTCCTAGACTAGTTGCCTTACTAAAGTTAAAGAGCCAAGTCTGGCTTACAATTTTACCCTTAGCTGGAGGGAGAATACTTGGATGCATACCTTTCTCATGGGTAATCGCACTATGTGAAACACAAACAGCTGAGTTCAAATCCAGAACTCAGCTAGTCAAGTCTACTTCCTACAACAATAATCATTACAATGCCTCCAAAGTGTGTTTTAGTAACACAAATTAGTATATTTTCTGACATATGAGATGAATAATTTACAAAAGTATCTGGGTGATTAATGCTTACTATAACCCTTTAAGTTCTATAGCTGTTGATTTCAAACTTCGGTAGTAAACCTTTGAATCACAATTCCAGTAAATGGTGTATGATATTGGCATAGAATCATTCTAAAGTTAAACATGGAATGATTGACTGGATGGTGAGAAATTTTATTTCAAGGGAGGAAAATATTTTAAAAATACATAAAACCTGAATAAGACCTCTTAGAATATTGTACTCAGGGCTGGGCTCCAGTGTTGAGACATGGAAATCGAAGTGTAACATTGAGATTGAAGGGTATACAAAGAAAAGTGACAAAAATAAAAAGAGTAAAAGATTACAGTTACAGGGAGAGGTTGGAGAAATTAGGATTAACTACTTTACTAAAAAGAAGAGAGGTGATTAAATTCACTTCATGTTAATGCCCTTGGGAAAGGTATGAATCCATCTGTTATGGGTAAATAGTAAGGTAAACTGGGTTCTTAATCCTGGATTAGGCAACCAGTCAAGAAGGAAAACTCTGAATTCAGAATTGCTTTATTCTTGTAAAAATTGATCTTCTGTTATGTACCCGGTGGAGGGATTGAGTAAATAGATGAATACACAACCAAAAGATTTTTAAACAAAAAGAAATTCTTCTTTCTGATAGCCTCTTTAAACTAAATATTTCTTGTTTTTCGAATTTTTGCAAATATGTAGTCCTTTTTCATAAGTTATCTATAAACAGCCAACAGCCATGGGAAAAACACAGTCCTGACCTCATCAATCATTTATGAGTTCAAAAGTATATTTGTTCTTCAAATCAAAGTTCATCTCATTTTTGGTCAGAAATTGCATATTTTGTTGTTCAATGACCTCAAATGACCTTGATGGATAATCTCTTATCATCTATGTTGGATCCTGAAGACATCAATATTCCACCATGGGCCTTATGCCAGACATTGATTATTTTAAAGATTGTTAATGCAAGATGACATGCATATGCTTAATCTTGAATCTTGGGGTAAACCCCTCTTTTTTCTTTATTTTGTTTCTATGATTTTTTGTTGAAAAGTTACAAAGTTTTGAAGTTGACAGTTTTATTGAAAAATTAATAGTGAAATTTGTGTATACAAATTTGTTATGAAAATTGTGGTGCAATATCTAAAATGGCTTTCTAGTTTACATACATGCTGATTTAAGAAAAATTTCCCCTCTCATTTCAAGACATGTTTTGATTTTTAGGACTAAAAGGTTTGATAATATATTTTTATGAATATTTCAGTAAAATTTTACTTTTTATAACCAGATTTTATGATAATCACACTTAAAAATTCTTGTTTTAGATAAAAATTACTGAAATATTCTATATATGAAATATCATGAAAACATTAAAGTAGAACATACTACTCACATATATTCTTAAAAAAGACCTACATGCAATCTTTTTAAAGTGATTTCATTCAATTGTGCCTCATCTATTTGGAAAGCATCTATTTCCTTAAAATATTTCAGATGAAATTTCTGGAATTGGATAAGCAGCTGGCAACAGCATGTCAACCTGTCTGGGGTTATTTTATACATAGAGGTTAAGGAATTACATACATTGTATGTTTATATTGACATTTTTCATGTTGTTTCTTAAAAGTTTTTTGTTTTTTTTGAGCACAGTTATATTTCAAGTATTCATATCTAATATTAATAATTATATAGTTTCAAGGGATTATTTCTATTATTAAACAGTCATTTGAACAGATCACTAGCAGCCTTTAAAGAAAAAAAATGAACCCACTTCTAATTAGCAAGTTAGACAGAGTGATTCAACAACATTTGCTAACTAAGGAAGGTGAATTCACTATTGGGAAGGATCAGCATAAACAATCTCAACAACAGTCATATGAAAGGTAGAACAACATATGGTTTTAAGTCAATAATAATCCTTAGTAAACAATCATAGGTTCAAGTAAATTATCTTAATACAAATAATTTACAGTTATATGGCATCAAGTATTCCAATCAAATACAAATGATTTTTAAAGAAATCTATTTGACTTGTAGATGGGACCTTAACATCTGAGTAGATCTGAGTGGAATTGAGAGCAATGGCAATGAAGAGGTTCTCTATACTTCCTTGATCTCCAAAACCAGAGACATCCAAATTTGAGACATCAGATGTAGTTAAGTATCATAGCCAGGATACTCCTTTTGGTGCGGGTCTCACTCTTCTATAAGGGATGCAGTTGGTATATTTTAAGCCATGCTCACAGGGCTGAACTTATGTCAGAGTACACAGGCATTTGTTTTTTGTATAATGATAAATAAAATAAGGCAAATTAATTGTCAGATGAAAGAATGAAATTTTGTTATTATTAGATCAATAAACAAAATCATAATTTTAATGAGCATTTTCTTCATCTTCAAAATAAAAATGTTCTGAATGTCACAAGTAATTAATATAAAACAATGGAAATATTTAAGATAAAATGAACAAAATTTATATTTTTTATGCAAAACAGATTTTTAAAGCTACTAGGGAAAGTAAAAAGTTTTGTAATATTTTGGTATGTACTAGTTTGCAATGTCTACATCATGTGATCAAAACAGTTCAAGCCACAAAAGGTACTTGCTATGAGTGGTAGTATCATAGTAATTGGTATGTTGATACATTATACATTGCTTCACTCTGTGTGTGATTTAAAAGTTGCACAGATGAATGTACAATGTAGTTTAATTTGGGAACTTATGTTTTGCCAGTTTGAACAGGGTCAGAACACTATAGAAGTAACCAAAAACATTTGTTGTGCAAAAATTGAAGTTAATCCCAGTACAGTAACGAAATGATACAAGAAATTTCATTTAGATTGCAAGAACCTCGATGATCAGGTATCGTCAGGTAGGCCATAAAACATGGATTCAAAGCCTATGCTCCAAGCTATAGAGGCAAATCTGGTGAGAAGCACTTGGAAGCTAACAAGCGAGCTCAGTATCATAGTCCATTGTGATTCATCACCTTCATGACCTTGGCAAAAGTACCTCAAGAAACTGAACAGTGCCTCACAAAATACTACAAAACTTTTTCACTCACCCTCATAAAAAATATGTTGCCTCCAAAATTTTGACGAGAAACTTCTTATAAAATAAACTCCATCTGAAAATTTTATCAAAATCTGATAAGTAGCTAATTTTTTTGAGAACTTAAAAATTGGTGCTTTTCAGGTGTCTACAGAAGATGTTTTTGTTCATAACTACATTAAATGTTACATAAATAAATATTAAAATAGGATAATAGTAACAATAGTTAACCCAAGAAAATTTGAGACTTTCTGAAGCATTTCCTAGTCAGTAATCAACATGGAATTGAGAGAAAAATAGGCTAAAATAAAGCATGGTTTAATACTGGCTTAAAAATAGCCATTTCAGATAACAATGAGGAAGATTGAGAGGTT
This sequence comes from Sepioteuthis lessoniana, assembly GCA_963585895.1. Taxonomy (NCBI): domain Eukaryota; kingdom Metazoa; phylum Mollusca; class Cephalopoda; order Myopsida; family Loliginidae; genus Sepioteuthis; species Sepioteuthis lessoniana. The sequence goes on along the minus strand of CAUZXS010001444.1, from coordinate 96,892 downwards.
TGTAAGAAAAGAAAAGAAAACTTTTGAAAAATGGAAATCATAACAAAAATATTTCAGTACACCCCCCCAACCTAAAAAAAAAAACAACAAAAAAAAACAGCAGATTTGTTTTATAATCAAGAAAGTAATCATAAAGAAAAGCAGCATAAAAAGTCAGAGCAATTTCTTGAAAAATGAATAAACAGTTTTTATTTCATTTAAGATAGAATTTAGAAAAAATAGACTGGAGCGTCAGGTCGTGTATCAACTTTGAAAGAAATGGGCTGGATTGGATATGTGGAGTTGAAACAAAAATGATAAAGATCTTAACACAAATTTTATGAAATTTTTACATCATTAGAAAGAGCATCTTCAAATATTTCTAAAACTTGGATAGGCACCATCAACTCACCAAAGCAAACCTAAAGTTTACCCTTAAGATATCAAACGTCTTTAAATTTAGATCAGAAGACACAATCGTAAGTCCTAAGATTTTGTAGGTATGCATACAAACCTGGGATCAACACACAAGATGGAAAAAAGACGATTTTTCACAATACGTCGATGAAGCAGGATGTAACTCCTACCTGGTGAATTACATAATTGTTGTGTACTAAAGTTCCTCTATTTGACAACTAAACAATTTTACAGTAAACTTTTGCACATACCAAAAAAAATTTTAAAGAAAGGGTTTTTTCGTTGCGAACTATTTTTTATTTATTTATTTACCTTCAATTCTTAGATTAGACATTTATATCTGCTGTAAACAGCTAGGACACAGAGAACTTACATACACGATTTTGTAAACAATCAAGTAAGAATAGTCTCCCTTATTTTACCGACACAATCTGAAAAATCATTTAAAAAAATACTTTGCTAAACACTCTTTTCAATGATACAAAAATATTCAACTAGTCAGTGATGGGTAGGGACTAGGATTGTGAATTCACTTTTAAAATTTATCTTTTAACTAAAAAAAATGGAAATTTTCACATAGTATTTGGTCTCTGTGGCATGCACAAATTATAATGGGCATTCTTATCCCAAAAATTTGGTCCTTTCCAACCACACCATCCATTGTCTTGGATATATTTCAAATCTTCCGCACCTGTATAATGAGGATCAAGGATGAGAAATTTAATATCTCCAGTTACTTCGTTGTAGTCGACGCCAAGTATTGTGTGGGCGAGGACACCCCCACCGATCATGATAGGGGTTCCCTGAACATCAAAATGCATAGATAATTCCCGGCCCCGAGCTGACAACTCTGCTCCAGAGGAAACACTCATTACCCTACACTGCACACCTAATAAATGGTCTAAACAGTAGCCGACTTCAAATGACCCAATCCACTGACGACTACCCACAAAGGATGCTGGTTTATCTTCCATATCAACGAGAGCTTGTTGAATCTCTCTGTGAGATGGCACGAGTACCTCGGTGTAACCCTGTAAACGAAACCACGACACGATAGTTTGTAGCGAGCGATATGCACATCCCCATTTGTTATCGTCAAAATTATCCTGCATGTAATGATGATAGGCGTATTTGCCCTGGACCAGATGGGGTGTGCCACCTTTGATCCCAGAAGAAAGACCAATATGAGGATTAATTAAATAGCCGCCAAGGGCTGCTCTGTCCTCTTGAAAAACAACAGCATTCCCTTTACGGAAAACAGGTGAAGTAAGAGGTAGACGAAATAAGTGATGAAGATTTTTTCTTTGGTATTCCAATAAGCTTTCATCGATTTTATCTGGGTATGTTATCGACACAAATAAGGTGGATCCCGGTAGTTCGATGTGGTGAAATTTTGGTAAGAGAAAGTTCGATCCTTGTCCGTGTTCAGTGATACAACATTCAGCTGCTTGAATCTGTCGACAGACAGCCGTGGCTAATGTCTGGGCCAGTTGTGATAAAGGACAAGTGTTCGGTACTATGGTTAGCACATCTAACTGCAGGGGTATACACACCTGACGAAAATCATCTTGTCGTTGGTGTATTAGAGGTGCACATGAGGGGGTCTGTTTGGTTTTAGTGTCACTTGATATCGACATAAACATGTCCAGGAAGATCGCTGGTTGTAGTACTGATAAAACCGGTGCTTTCTTCTTCTTTTGTGACGTGGCCTTGCTGATATAACTCGTTTCAATATCGCTCGTTTCGATATATTTATACAAGTCACCACAGGTATCATCCGGACTATATACTTGCTGGTATCGTTGTTGAGTTGGAGGCGATGGGGGTCGGTTACCGTTTTCAGTGATATCGTTGTTGATCTCTTCTTCTGACTGTTCTTCTGTTTTTGCAGAAGTCGATAGCTCATTGAAGAACAATATAGAGCTATTTTTTATATGGAAAACAGTCAGTGGAGAGCTTATCACTTTGCATAGTTCTTCCACTTCGGTTTTGATCATCTTGATCAGCTTATCCGACTTGGGCTCGTATTTGAATCTCAGCGGTACCTGACTTTTCAATCTGAAACGAACATGTCCATCCAAAAAGGATCCTCCATCATCATCGACAACAGCTGTCCACTGCACATTACTGATGTCCAGGTCGTTTCCGCTGTTACAAGACACAAAAAGCAGCATAGTAGAGCTATGTGGGTGTTCCTTCGTATAGTTAAACACTACAAAGCGGTTAGTCTTCAAGAACTTCATTAGAGCCTCAACAGTGGGGCGAATTGGATTATCTCCGTTTTGGGTATTAGAGGTGGCAATTCGGTAGAGACCCAAAACGTTCAAGCCACCCGGCAAAAGATTATGAACTTTTATGGCATCTTCTTGAACTCTTTCGCACGATCGCGTACAAGACCAAACGGTCATTGATTTTTCATTATCTTCTCCAACTAATAACCCGATCCCAACAGTTTGTAGGGCTTCACCCATCGATTCCAAAACAGACTGTCGGACAAGCACATCTCGCACCACGGCCATCTTGGCAGCTGCTACTCTTTCACAAGAAAATAACCAGAGTGACCTCCCTTGGTTTGACGAACACACGTGTGACGTCATTGGTCGCTTTTGCTGATCACTCAGGATGCGACCACTTGCCAAACAATGAAACAAGGACAAAAATAGAAAAAGAATGTCAGATATTTATAACTTTTTAAAAGTACAAATTATCCACATTTTACAATTAACAAAAGATATCGGTCACTGCGGACATAGGAGCAGGTTTAAAATATCTGTTGAAAAATTTATTCTAACCTCGTCGGTAAAAATATTTACATTTTTTGTTCCGATTTTAGATTTAAAAATCCATTATTTTCTTGAAAACCGTCCTATTTTTTTTATTTATACATTTATTTATTCTACTACTAAAAATCAACTTTCATGACGACCTTTCCAACAAACACCATATCTATCTATCTATCTATCTATTATAACACCTTGTGGTGTAATAATTTGGAAGGTGATATCGAGCATCACATTTTCATGTTCTAAACAAAAATAAAATCTTATTATTATCAATATCTATTTTATATTTTAATTTAAGATTACTTGAAGTTATTTTCCTATTTCTGCATTTATTTTCTTGGCAGTGTAATGAAACAAAAATATTCATTTCTAATATATATATATATATATATCCCATTACAAATCAAATCGTTAAAAAAAGGTTCTTCCTTCTATTTCTAAAATTTTAAATTTTCATCAGTGCTTTTATGTGTCCATGTAAAATAATTTATTATCTTCACTTGAGCACATAAAAACTATTCTTGGAAAGAAAACAGTACTACTTTTATAGGAAAAACAAAGTTTGGGTTATAAAATAAATAAATACTGTCGAAATGACGAAATTACCTTACACGTTAAAGCAAAACAATGGACAACATACCAAACTTTTCTTATTTATTTATTTATTTATTTATTTATTTTCCAATGATTATATATTTAATCCGAGTGGTAACTAGCCTATCTCACCCAACAATTCACAATTTTGTTATATGGGCCAAACTACAATGTTTGCAATAAATAGTGGTAACAGATTTTTTGTTTCTATTTGTTTCTGTTTGTTTTTATTCTTTTTTTTTATTGATGTCTTTGTTTGTTTTGTAATTTTTTTGAAATTGTTTTTTTAATTTGTTTTGACTCAAAAAAGAAAAATTGTAACCCTTTTAAGGTTGTTATAATAATAATAACGATTCATTGCTATAAAAAAATCAAATCAAGTAAAATAATTAAAAAAGACGAAAACAAAATATTCGTGAGAAGTAAAAAAAAAAAGAAGACATTTGATTTACACTGCCCTTTTTCACCCGTTCAGAGTCTAACGGTGGTAAAAAATAACGAAGGAAACAACAGATCAAAGAGCCTCTGAATAAGATAAGTTTTGACATCAACAAATAAATATGCTTTTTTAAAAAATATACATAATGAATTTGTATGGATGGGTATGTAAATTGATTGATTCGGGGTTATTTAATGAAACCATATATCAGAAACCATACAACTGTGTACAAATTATTTATATTAGATAGGAATATTTGATATAATAAAACTGTGTGCAAACAACTCTTAAGAAATAACTACACAAAAAAATGTAAATATAAACGTAAAATGTACACAATTTTCTCGCCTCAATACATAAAATAACCTTAGATGAGTTGATATGCTGTTAAGATCAAACATTATTATTATTATTATTTTGCTCTTTTAAGAGTTTTTTCACACCAGCATTAACTTGTTGCGGAGCCGATAAGCATGTCGACCCCGCAAATGAATTAAGTTTAATGCGTGTGAGTGAGTGACAGCCAAAGACAATGAAGAAAGCAAAGGCGAGGTAACTAATATAACAAGTGACAATTTATAGTCAGAATTACAAACGTGTGTGTAAAGTCCATGATAGTAGTATTCGGTCTTCAGCTAGAATGGTAATGTCGATAGCTGGTATGGTTGAGTCGTAGATGTGCGCAGCTGGATGTTAGTTGCGGTTAGCTGGCGTAGGTTGAGTCGTGGAATGTAGCTGGATGATCGTAGCTGGAAGCTGAGGTCGGTTGAGTTGTAGAATGCAGCTGGATGATCGTAGCTGGAAGCTGAGGTCGGATGAGTCGTAGAATGTAGCTGGATAATTGTAGCTGGAAGCTGAGGTCGGTTGAGTTGTAGAATGCAGCTGGATGATTGTAGCTAGAATCAGTTGTGGTTGGTAAATCGATATCCCAGTTTGACAGTAAGTTGGGTTAACCGGGGGGGTGTCGATTTGGTTGCTGGCCCGTACTGCGAGTCGTACGAGGGCCAGATGTTGCAATGCTAGGGCAGTCCGTAATAGCGAGTCATACGTGGACTGCATGCTACATTGCAGGAGCGTCGAGGTCGACGGTCGGTGTTGGCAGCTTGGACATGGAGTTGGGTGAGCTGGAGACTAAGACTGAGCTGTGTCTTAGTACTATGGACTAAGGGAACAAACGGAGAGATCGTGACTCAGGTTTGCCAGGCCTTGGTACAGACGAGATCGAGTGAACGAGTCAGAGAAGCTAGGGCTTCGTCGTACCCCCCAGCTGTATGGACGTATTGAGGCGATAGCTAAGGTTTTGCCATGTCAAAGCTGTGCGGATGTGTCGGATGATAGCTATGGCTTGGTCGCGCCAAAGCTGTGCGGACGTATCAGACACTAGCTAAGGCTTTGCCGTGTCAAAGCCCTGCGTTCATATCGGACGGTAGCTATGGCTGTGTCACACCAAGGCTGTATGGACGTATCAGATGATAGCTAAGGCTTTGCCGTGTCAAAGCCGTTTGGACAGTAGCTAAGGCTTTGCCATGTCAAAGCTGTGCGAATGATAGCTAAGACTGTGCCGTGCCAAAGCTCTGCACAAACGAGCAGACAGGCCAGGAGGCCAAGGCTAAGATTGGCATTATCTTAGCGCTGCACAGATAGTGAAGCAGTAGCTAAAGGCTAACTCATGCCTTTAGTGCTGCGCAGCCAAATGGACTAGCGGAACCGAGCAAAGGTTAAGGCCAGCTGGTCTTAGGATCCATCTTCGTGTTTGCCTCCAGGCCCTCTATTTCAACTGGTTGTTAAGGACCGTCAGAGATACTCCAACCCGCAGAAGGACACCTCTTATGGACCTTAAAAAGACCGTTTGTGCATAACTATGTGATGGGAAAGGTGAATGCAACCATGTGACGTAGGATTCAAGCCTTTCGGAGCCTACTGAGAGCGGCTCCTGAGAGCATCCGAATGTTATGTTTTGACCTTTTGACCCAGCCAAAAATGCCATTCAAGGTGATGCACCAGAAGGAAGTGAAACATTCTAATGGTAGTTATGAGAGGAAATCGCGTGGGCGGAAATTGGCTGATGAAATGGGACGAGGTAAAAAAAAATCCCATGATGCTCTCATAGACTGACGCACCGAAAGAGAGTGACCTCTGAACTGCATGACAGTTATTTCCGCTTGATGACAATTAAACATTCGATTTCAAAGATCGCGTGGGTGATCAAGTGGGCGTTGAACTATTATATAGCTCAGTCAAGACAGAAGTCAAGCCAGTTGAGTTGCAGCCAGTTGGAGGCGAGATGTGGTAGGGAAAGCCACACCAGGCCGAAGGGGCTTGGGGCCCTGATGAGTTGGGGTCCAGAGAAGATGCTGATAAGATGCAGTAAAGGAAGCTATCACCCAGCAGAGTGGGCCCTGGGCCTCCGGTTGAGCAGCCCTGGAGAACAAGAAAGACACAAAGCTGACGGCCATAACTTTGGGGTCAAAATATTTCAGTTATGTTCGGTCTCTAGCTCCCTCTCACACGCAAACCTTTGAACAACCCTTTCAAACCCTTGCGTCTTTATTATTGTGTCGTTAAGATACAGCACATGAGAATATAACATGAAGACCTCTGTTTATTTGTCGCTGCCTCCCACTAGACAGGACTTGACACAAGGTCAAAAGCCCAAAGGCCGATTAAAGTGGGGATAAAGGGGAGGGGGAGATCGGGAACAAGCCGAGACTCGAACCCTGCTGGTCTATGCTGCTCATCGGCTCACTTGTTGCAATGTGAGCCTGATGAGCCAAGCAGTTTCACGAACCCAAATGTGGGTCCGGGCAGGTATGCTGGGTTATGGCTTGAACTAGACAGCAAGGTCTAGTGCCATACATAGGTTCCTTGAGAGCTTCCGAAGACCTCTATTCATTTGTCGCTGCCTCCCACCAGATAGGACTTGACACAAGGTCAAAAGCCCAAAGGCCAATTAAAGTGGGGATAAAGGGAAGGGGGGGTCAAGGACGAGCTGAGACTCAAACCCTGCTGGTCTATGCTGCTCAACGGCTCACTTAATCGGCCTTCGGGCTTTTGACCTTGTGTCAAGTCGTGTCTGGTGGGAGGCAGCGACAAATATATATATGGTGCAATGTGAGCCTGATGAGCCAAGCAGTTTCACGAACCCAAATGTGGGTCCGGGCACGTATGCCAGGTTTTGGCTTAAACTAGACAGCAAGGTCTAGTGCCATACATAGGTTCCTTGAGAGCATCCAAAGACCTCTAAATTTTGCCATAGAAGCCTTTGTTATATGAAACTGGCATGGCGCCACACTGCCGAATTGTGTAAACAGAAAGTTCTTCTATAAAAATGGGTGTAAAGATAAATCACTCCTTTAGCCTGATATAGGCAAGCAAAGATAATTTATTCCATTTTTATAGCGTTGTTTCTGACAGAAATGTTCTGTAATTCTTGTTAATTTTAATTTATCCCCTTTTTTATCTTAATCAAGAGGTTAAGGTCGTAAAAGGGGCTTCGTCACTTCCGATCGTAACCGGATGTTGTTTTTCTAGGGTGAGCGAGTAATCTGATGTGTTTACGTTAGTGAACAGGTTATGACAAGCTGAAGGTTTTTCACTGGAATTTGAGTGACAGCAAGTCTCCTCAAATCTCTTCTCAGTATTCTGGCCGATCTCAGAAATGCTGTAGTTTGAATGGTCTCCACTTGTGCTCTTATTTCCAATTCCTCCAGTCCCTTTATCAATCCTTAGGTGACTGAACCAAATGCACCGATGACCCAGTCAGCTGAGGCTGCAGAATATACCGACTGCATCTCTGCAGAAGGATAAGACTCCCCCAATGAGTGTCCTGTTATGACACTAAACAAACTGATGGTGAGGCTTCAGTAATGCTGGAGCTTTGGAGAATGCAGAGTACCCCTTCATTGTTATCACTGTAAGGTCCACTCTGGCCCTGAGTGGTAGCAGTTGATAGGGTCCTATCTATGGGCCAAATAGAATTGTTTGACATTTAACTGTGTACTTATGCTAAACTGAATTGTTGGAAATTGAACTGTTTGATTATTTAACTGTATAAACAAATTGATTGATGTTTAATTGAATTGTTAGTGATACATAGGAATACTTGGAACTATCTCACTTTGTTGACTTTTGTTTACAAATAATATATATCTCATATATATGTATAAACCAGATTGCCCAGTGGGCTGGGGCTGTAGAATACACTGACTGCATCTCTGCAGAGGGGTAAGCCCCCTCGCAACGAGTGTCATGGATATGACACTAAACAATCTGATGGTGAAGTTCCAGTATTGCTGGAACTTTGGGGAATCCGAAGTACACCTCCATTGCCATTGCTCCCAGGTCCACTCTGGCCCGGAGTGGTAGCAATTGGTAGGGTCTTATCTATGGGTCAAATAGAACTAAACTGCGTACTTATGCTAAATTGAATTGCTCGAAATAGAGCTGTTTTTACTGTGTACTAATGCTAAACTGAATTATCTGAAATAAAACTGTTTTTGAAATTGAAACTGTACTTATGCTAAATTGAATTGTTTGAAATAGAACCGTTTTGACATTTAACTGTGTGTAAATAAAATCTATACTTATACTAACTTGAATTGTTTGAATTAGAACTGTTTGACTAAACTGAATAGCTTGAAATAGAAAGGTTTTTCAAATTAAACTGTGTGCTTATGCTAAACTGAATAGTTTGAAATAGAACTGTTCATTTGTACAAGAATAGATTTGGCATTAAATAACCTATAGAGGTTGATATGCCATAAAACCCAAACATATAAACTGGATTTGGCATTAAATAACCTACAATGGCTGATATGCCATAAAACAAAACAAAACAAAACAAAACAAAATGAGTGCACCGATTACAATTGGTATCATCATCACTTTCATGTTCCATAGTGTTTTTCAGTTCTCTAGCAAGGTCTAGTTACTTATCTCTCTTTTTGCTTTCTTTCAATTTTACTCTGTAGTCTGCCGGGACACCAAAGTCCACAATTCAGCAAGTTCCCTTTTTATTTTGTTGATTATCAATAGGTTTGGTCGTCTGGTCAAGATTAGGTGATCTATTTGTATCTCAAAATCCCTGAGAAGTTTGTGCCTCTTATTCCAGGATTCCAGGTTGTGCTTATACCATTTGTTTGTATGGTCAAATTTTAATATCTTGCACAATTCCCAGTTGATCACTTTTCCCATCTAATCGTGTCTAGTCTTATACTCTTTTGGAGGTTATTTGCTGCATTCACTTATTATGTGACTGATCATTTCATCTCTATCACCACATAGCCTACATTTGTTATTTTGTTGTGTCTTTTCAATTCTTCCTTTGATATAAGTAAGTAAGTAAAGTTGGCGACCATAGTCGAGGGTAACCCGAAGGCTCCCTTTTCGATAGCTACTACACCAAGGTGTTCTCACTTAAGGTTTCCTTTTCTTAGCCATGTCCAAGTTTCTCATGTAAGATTTTACTCGTTTTTCACTTGAAATGTTCATACAGTTGAGTGTTTTTTCTATTTTTGTTTTCTAGTTATTTTTGTTCTGTTGATCCTTGTGTAATCTGTATTGTTTCTGGTGGCTGTAATTAGTTTTCCTCTGTGCTTTTTTATGTAGTTTTCAAGTTGTTGTATTGATGCGTCAATGGTGTCTTCAATGCTAGCAAGTCCTTTTCCTTTTTTTCTTGACACGTATAGTATGTCAACGTCATCTCTGGAGTGTAAGGCCTTATTCATCGTCATTAGTTTTCTTATTCTCTGGTCTCTTTGTTTAAGTTCTTCTCTCATCCACTTCAAGAATGGTCCCAAGTATCTTAAGAGGGGGACAGCTCACGTGTTTATCTCTGTGATGAGATTCCTACTAAATAGTTTATTTTCATTACTATTATCATTATATGAAGAAGATGAACATTAGTTCCATATCCAACTCTATTTTACTATTCCACCATTGCTTGCATATAGTGTCATGTCTTGGGTCAATTTAGTTAGTTGAATCTTACTGTAATGATTTTTCATTTTAAAAGTGAAGCTATTCAAACTATTTCAATCAGATCATAGCCATTACTTGTAGGATAATCTAATAGCAGTACCCACTGGTGTTATTGATAAGATACTGAGAAAGAGAAAGACTAACAAGTAATAGCCTAGTGTTTGAGAAAGAAAGAGCAAACGAATAATCAGCACTTAACAGAAAAATTACTATTAGAAAGTGAGCAGCTGGTGAAGAAGATTGAACAAGAAGTAAAAAATGCGATAAAATAACAGCGAAAAAGAGAAGAAAAAAGGGACAGCAAAGGAAAAAGAGAAATGTAGTTATGGTTGTATTTTTGAACTGACTGCTTTTGAACCTGGTAGCAAAGTTTCATATTTTTACTACCCACTTACTTTACTTCAACTCCACTATTCAGTTTTAGTCATTTTTTTTTTCACAAACTATATATTTCTTGAGGAAAGCATTTTTTTTTTTATTAAGAACTAAATATTAAAATTTTTAACTAAATATTTGTTTAATAGCTATGGTATCTTTGCTTAATGGCATATAAATCTTTGTGGGTTATTTTGTGTCAAAGCTATCCTTGTATAAGAACAGCAGTGATACTATTTAACCTATAACTGAGGGGATAAAGCAGTTCATACCTTGTTTAATAGGTTTTCACATTCAGACTGTAAATTATGCATTGAAAACAAGCATGAGATTGTCAGTACTCAAGAATTAATAGAAGCATTACTAATAGCACTATATGTATAATGAAAATACTTTGTTAATGATTTAACAATAGAAATGTATAGAAAATCAGAAAGAGATTGTCAGCTGTCAAAAATTAAAGCTAGAATTTTTGACATAATACAGCTATATATAGATATATATAGAACATAAACATTTTGCTATTGATTTTTCAATAGAAATCCACTGAAAATCAGGACCCAAACATTGAATACTAATAAATATGAGAAACACAACTATCTCAGTCACAAGTTTTATCTTTATTAACAGAGAATCCAAGTTATGTAACTATGTTTGCCAGAAAAAATTAATAAGTGTTTGTATTTACCCAACCATAGGTAGATATGACACAAGGTCAATTTTCATGCAGAATTAAGCTGGTTTCAAAGTTTTCTTTCTACTTGACTGGTTACCATACCAAGGCTAAAGAGTCAGTCTGTCCTACTATTTACCCATAGCTGTAAGGAGAAGAAATGGATTAATTCCTTTCCTTAGTAGCATTAATGTAAAGTGAAACCTCATGTAGCCTCATCTAGAATTTGAACTCAGATCACTTCGTTCATTTCCAAAGATGATAGCCGTTATGCCACATGCCTTCATTCTCAAAATTAATTACTGTGTTTCCTGGCATTAAAAATGCTTGTTTTCTATCTACAGCTCTATTTTAACTACTTAAATTGGTCTGAGGGTAAGATTCACCAAAGTGCTTTCTCTGTAATTTGTTGTACTGTTGGTTTATAAGACATGTAATATTCAATTTTAAGGATGTAGATTAAAGTTTCCAGGAACTATTTCATTTTATTTTAAAAAACCCTATATTTATCAAAATTCAGGATTTTATAAAACTAATAAAAAATTATCAAAAAGGCAGTTGCATCCAAATAGGATGCAACTGTCTTTTTGACTATTTTTTATTGATTTTTTAATTCTAAACATTTAAACCATGCCTGGTTTAAATGTTTAGAATTTTTCAAGAAGTGGATCACATAAGAAGACATGGTTCATCATCAGGTGGCCCACACTAAAAATGAAGGTAATTTTTCATTGAAGGTAGCTCAACCATTTTTACTACAGAAAACCATATGTGAAAACATCTGCCTTAAGAATAGAGAAAAGCTGATATTTTTCTCTTTGGTAAAAAGATTTTTTCTATAAAATATTAAAGTCTTCAAAGGGCTATTCAGAACACATCACAAGCCCCAATTTGCCCATGATTGATTTAAACCTTTCCCAGGTCCAATAGGTAACAACTTTATATGAAATCATTTGGTTGTCTCTCACAGATTTGTAATATTTATAGACAAAATAAATTTCAAGCATGAACACACCCTTGTCTTTGAAAAATTATATAGCTGACACAAAGGAATGAATGCTTGAATGAGGCCAGTGCATGAAAATCATTTCAATTAGTAATTCCTGTTATTGTTGATAATAGTTTTGCAATGTAAATCATATTGTAACATAAAATTTATGCATGCTTGATTTCTACTCGCTTATCTTTAGAATTTAATCTTTTATAAAATTCTGTATATTTAAATTTTCTATTGTACAAAAAGATCAAAATGGATTTGAAATTGTGAGATTTTTTAGATGTAAATATGTTTTTAATCTAATGTTTTTTAATTGTATTTCCTTGATATCTATATGTAACTCTTTAAAGAGTTGATAATGTACTTTAAGAAATGTTATATAAATGTCCTGTATTGGATTATTTACCTCATGAAAAATGATAACATTATCAACTTTATGATGATAATGTTGAGGATTAGAGGTTGATTTATGATTACAGTGACCATCCACAAGAATTTCAGATAATCTTTTACAATGTTCTTGTATATTTTTATTCATACAAAATTTATTAATCATTTGAAAATAACATAGCTGACACAACACAAAAAATTGGATACTCAGATGAATTTAGCACAGGATATAATCATTTTAACTACTACTTCAAGTATGGTTTCCACATGACTAATACATTGTAGCATAAAATATATATGTGCAACCTTCATGATGTTGCATCCTTTGTAAAAACCACCCTGTATTTGCATAATAATTCCAAGTATAAGTGCAAAACTTTTGTAACTTAGTCATTGGGGTAAGGTGCCAAATATATATCCCTGTTTTTCCCCTGTCCCCTATCACAATGCTATATTGGCTACCAGTGTTGGCTAACATATACATGGAATACTTTGAAGAAATGGCATTAGGATCTACATCACTAAAGTCATCTATATGGCTTAGATATGTAAATGACACATTCATTCTCTGGCCTCATCAGGAAGATGTTCAGATATTAGTTGATCATGTGAATTCAATCCGACCATCTATACAGTTCACTATGGAGAAGGAGCAAGACAACAAATTACCCTTCCTTGATGTATTAGTAACATGCACAGAGCAAGGATTCAGGTCATCTGTGTACTGTAAGCTCACCTTCACTGGACAGTACCTCAATTTCAACTTCCATCATCCATATACGGTAAAGAAAGGAATAGTCTGTTGCTTACAACATCGAGCAAAAACCATTAGTAGCGATACTGATGCATATCAAGAAGAAATGATTAGTCTGAGACACAACTTCCATCGTAACAACATAACATCAGCTCCAAGAAACATAGATTGGAGGATAGAGGACAATACCCAAAATCTCACCACAGTATGTCTGCCCTATGTCAAAGGACTAGCTGAAAGGATCCAAAAGATATGTAGTCCATATGACATCAGGACAGTATTTACAAGTGGTTCAACTCTCCAGAGGTATCTCTTCCAGGTCAAGCCACCAACAGAATTCAATATGACCAAGAACTGTGTTTACTCCATCCCTTGCAGTTGTGGTAAAATATACAAAGGTGAGACAGGTCGCTCACTAAAAGTAAAGCAAGAAGAACATCGGAAGGCAGTAGTATGAGGTGAGATTGAAAAGTCGGGTATGGTGGACCATATATGCAACAAAAAGGGAAACCATCTGCCTTTATGGGATAAAGTTGAAATGATTGATAGGGCTGAACATTGGAGGATTAGACACCTTAAGGAATCAGCACATATGTTGTGCTACAATAACCTGCTGAGTAGACCAAGTATAGAGTTGAATACAATATGGGAACCAATAATTAAGAAGGCTAGATAAAAAAAAAAATTTTTAATCTGAATATGAGCACAGGTAAAAAATCATTTCATGATAGTAGTAATTCTAGTCAAGTAAAGAACATTAAGTTTATAAGTCCCAAAAATTCACTCTGATTTGTTCAGCAGGACACATGGCATAACGGTTATAGGCGTTGGTTCCCTAAGCTTCTAAGGAGACAATCATCTGGAGGTTGCAGGTTCAATCCTGACTGCAGGCAAGTAACAATACAGGAATACTTGTACCTGGTTATGGCTAACGGAATCAGAACAGATGACCCCTGTGGATTCAATAAAGGACGTAGTTCAAAGTTCTGTGAGTTCGACAAACACCTGAAGAAGGCTGGAGGACATATCGGCCGAAATATTGTAGAAATAACAATAAAGATGAAGACTATAGTCCAAAAATCCTTAATCTTCACTATCATCCAAATGGCCACCTCTAGTTGAAAGCTGGGTTGACAGGAAATTGGCTACCTTGGCTGAGGTCACAACTTTTGATCAACCATGTTGTGTATTTTTGATCTCAGATAAGGAGATCAATCAAAGCAATTCAATCGGATTAAAAGTTGGTTAGCAGTGGGAAGAAGTGACAGACAAAAACTCAGTCTCCAAATAGAAAGAACAGAAGACAGTGATTATCCAACAATATTCATATAAAGAAATACTGATAAAAATATAATGTTGAGAAAAAAAACAAAGGCCTGTCACCTTTCTACTATATGGAGTAATGGGGTATTTGTTATCAACAGCTCTTGTATGTTGTAAGAGTTAATTCAGACAACCAATTTCAGTTCATGAAAATTTTTCTTCATCTCAGTGACAGAGAATCTATACTTTCTTTCAGATTTGTTTCGGAGTATAAGTTTAAGAAATGACTTTAGACATGGCTATCGTAGAGACAGCCTTCAATGCTAGTTCTCTCTGTCTGCCAGACTGTTCTTTTTCAACTGACACTATTGACTCTCAGCTCAAAGCGCTGAAATGCTCTGTTTTTATAAAATTCCTCAGTACTGCAGAAGGGGTTTGATGGATTTGGGGGCTACATAAGTTCTCTGTTAACTTCTTTTTCCTCCAGTTTACTCCAACCTCTTTTAGACTTTACCTATTACCAACACTCTTCAAAAGTGGAGTCTATGAGGAATCTATCCTCCTACCATCTCAATAATGTTTTCCAAATAAGAAATCTTAGTTCCTCCTTTCTTGTTATTTAACCAGATGACTCTGCCCCTTGGGTGTCATGATCTGTTTATTTTGACAAAATTATACTTTAGGATGATTATCATCATTGGCTAGGCAATTTGCATTACCCTAGCACTTATTGTCCACTTTCTATCAACGATTTTCCATTGTTTCCCAAAATGATATCTAATATTTTTTTCTGTCTTTACCATAACAATTTGCGATATGTTCTTATCTTGAGCCATTATTTTTCAAACACATTTTTTTTCCTTTTTTACCCGTGGAGATTATCCTGTCATGACATGTGATATGTTCATTAGTTACAATTGGCAATCCACTTATTTACAACAAATTCTTATCTTTGAATTTTTTTTTTTGTTTTCCGCAACATTTTATCTTAAAATATTTTGCTAGTACATTTCACACACTTGAACCTTTACATAAATAATCGCATTTCCATTGTTCTCAATTTGGTCACACTTGGGCCCTTAAGGGAATAATCCAGTCCTATCGTGTCTGATTTCGGTTAGCTCTCATGCCAAAATCTGAGACTTTACCTTTTTCCACCCAATCAATGTTTCTTCTAAACAATTTAAGTACAGAATTTTATTTTGTCTGTTAACCCTCCCCAGACAGCTAATCACATAAGCCTTTTTCTTAACGTATCATCTACTTCATCACACTTTTATTTAGAAAAGGAATTAAATTTAGCTTTCCTGGAATAAAAGCAGTAGTGTGGCACTTGATAAAGAATAAACTTACAATACTGGAGAATTGGTTTCCAAGATGAGCTTGTTTACATTTATGTTCTGGTAAGTACCCAGTTTGAAAATAAATACCTAACATAATCTGTGAATATAGAAAATAAATTGATTTTAGCTATAAAATCATAAATGTGTTATTTTATAACATAAGTGTTACCGCATCGCTCTTCGCGCGGGTAAAAAAGGGGCGCGTCCTGCTGAGGTTGGAGCCCTGGCCTCGGTGTTCGAAAAATCAGCTACAGAGCTCAAACAATCAAAACTACTAAAATGCAAACAAACACTACAAATAGCCACATTTAACGTAAGAACCTTAAATAGAATAGGACAACTCCCAGAGCTAATCGCATCGGCCGAAGAACATAAGATAGACATAATATGCATACAAGAACACAGATACACGCACACAGAAGATATCAAATATCACGAAACTGGCAATGGCTGGTCGCTCGCCACTGTATCCGCATGGAAAAACTCTGTCAACGCCGCAGTAGGAGGGGTAGGATTACTTATAGGACCTAGAGCATTAAAAACGCTTAATAGCGTTGAGAAAATACAACCTAGAATGATGGCAGCTACATTTAACGGAAACCCCAGAGCAACAATCATCTCATGCTACAGCCCCACCAATGTTAGTGAAGAAACTGAACTAGTCACCTTCTACGATGAGTTATCCTCATTAGTGCGTAGCATCCCGAAACACAACATGTTAGTCATTGGCGGAGACATGAATGCCCAAACCGGGAAAAACGGAAACAACAAATACAGCCTCCACAACACGTCAAATAGGAATGGGCAACATCTAACAGATTTCATGATAGAAAATAGATTAGCATGCCTCAATACAAACTACCAAAAAAGAGAGGGCAAACTATGGACATACACGTACGCAAACAATACTAAAGCTCAGATAGACTACGTCCTTATAAACAAGAAATGGAAAAATAGTGCATTGAATTGCGAGGCATACTCCTCGTTTGAGGGTGTGTCCACCGATCACCGAATAGTCACGGCGAAAATACGGTTAAGCCTATGAAAAAACGCCAAACGAACAGCGACCACCAAACACTATGACTGGGCCCTATTAAACAACAAAGATATAAGAGATAAATACGTATTAGAATTAAGAAACAGATTCGAAACACTACAAGAAAAGACGGAAAAAAGTACACCAAACGACGAATATGAAAATTTCGTCAATGCACACCTCGAGGCAGCAGCGAAATACATTCCAACAAAAATTAAAACTAAATATAGAGTCCCATGGGAAACTTTAGCGGTGAGAGAAAAACGTGCACTAGTGAAAACAGCCTCCAAAAACTATCGAAAAAACCCAACAAACACAAATGCCTTAAAACTAAAAACAGCACAATATCAATTAGCAGGCATATATATAAAGGAACAGACAGAATACATTCAAAATCAGATAGATAAGATTAGAGACTCGGTGGAAGATAGACAATCTAGAATAGCCTGGCAAACAATAAACGAAGTGAGCAGAAGAAAGAACACAGCCAAAGCAAAACTTAAAGCAGCAAACCAACAAGAAAGAATAAAACTGTGGAAACAGCACTTCGAAAACTTACTTGGAAACCCACCAAAAATAACGCATGAACCAATCACCAGAATAATTAGCAAACAATTAGACATTAAACTAGGACCGTTCACACAAGAAGAACTCGACTCGGTTCTCAGAAAAATTAAAAATAGGAAAGCTGCAGGGCGGGACGAAATTCCCCTGGAAGTATGGAAGACCAGACAATTCGACGACATACTGCTCCGCCACTGCAACGCAGTATACAATCAAAATCTGATAGATAGATGGATGAAGGGATGCATACTCCCCTTCCCTAAAAAGGGGGACCTCGGATTAGCCAAAAACTACCGAGGCATAACACTTACATCCATAGCTGCTAAAATCTACAATGCCCTACTACGAAACCGAATAGAACCCAAAATCGACAACATACTTAGAAAAAACCAAAATGGCTTCCGAAGAAATAGATCCACGACCTCACAAATATTAACCATCCGCAGAATCCTTGAAGGTGTACGGGCAAAGAACCTACAAGCGACATTAATATTTGTCGACTTTACCAAGGCTTTCGACTCCATTCACAGAGGAAAGATGGAACAAATCCTACTAGCGTACGGCATACCTAAAGAAACCGTAGCGGCAATAACGATTCTCTATAGAAACACTAAAGTAAAAATATGATCACCGGATGGAGACACAGAATACTTTGACATTGTAGCAGGAGTACTACAAGGGGACACGCTGGCCCCGTACCTCTTTATCATTTGTCTAGACTACGTACTTAGAACATCGATTGACAAAATCAAAGAGAATGGCTTCGAACTGACGAAGAAAAGAAGCAGAAGATACCCCGCAACAACAATTACCGACGCCGACTACGCCGATGACATAGTGATACTGGCAAATACACCTGACCAAGCCGAAACTCTTCTGCATAGTTTGGAATGAGCAGCAGCAAGCATAGGCCTCTATGTTAATGCACACAAAACGGAATATATGTGCTATAACCAAACGGGGGACATCTCCACTCTAGAAGGAACCCCACTTAAACTAGTAGACAAATTCACGTACCTAGGAAGCAACGTCGAATCAACCGAAAAGGACATCGAAACGAGGCTAATGAAAGCATGGACAGCCATCAATAGGCTATCGATTATATGGAAATCAGACCTAACCGATAAAATGAAATGCAGTTTCTTCCAGGCAGCGGTCACATCGATACTGCTATATGGCTGCACTACATGGACGCTAACAAAACGGCTAGAGAAGAAACTAGATGGCAATTACACAAGAATGCTGCGTGCAATCCTGAACAAGTCCTGGCAGCAACACCCCACAAGACACCAACTGTACGGCCACCTGCCCCCTATCACGAAAACTATTCAAGTTAGACGAACCAGACATGCAGGACACTGCTGGAGAAGCAGAGATGAACTCATAAGAGATGTACTCTTATGGATCCCCACACATGGCCGCGCAAAAGCAGGGCGACCAGCTCGAACGTACATTCAGCAGCTATGTGAGGATACAGGATGTTGTCCTGAAGACCTACCTAGGGCGATGAACGATAGGGAGGAGTGGCGAGAGAGGGTCAGGGATATCCGTGCTACCAGCATGATATGATGATGATCATCATCATCATCTATGGCCTGCCCAGTTTTGACTATTAAATTCCCTCAATCCCACATTGTGCTGATTTTTAACACAAGATTAGTTGGCTGTAAGTTTGGATTGAAACTGTTTAAGCCACAGGTCAGCTTCACAAAGAAAAAACAAATAAACCCAAGAATATACTTGCTTTTTATTTATTCCCTCTTCAAGTTTATCCTTGGTGTGTATGACACTTCACTTTTCAGCTTAAATTAGTGGACCCTGACTCTGGTTTCTTACATTGACTCTTTTTGTGACCAATTAGAATGAACAGTGGGTAGGAGAGGGATCCTTACCTGACCCTGCAGCCCGATTACCATTTAGTTTCCCAAATCCTAATTGCCCCAACTTCCAGAAGAGAAAACCAGAACTAAAGTATCTTTACAATACATTGTTGTCTCCTGACCTCTCACTGTACTTGCACTAAAGAATTGAGTTTATTACTGACATAAACACAATAACCCTTTCAACCCCATCAAGAAATCCTTCCCTTTCTATTTTATTATCTACTGAAATCTGCTGATGTCTCCAGCTTCTTTAACTATCTTTTTGCTACTACTATACATACACATATCCATACAAATGCTCTTGCATTAATATTCATATAAATACAAATAGGCTATGCCTATAGACATACAAACTCTTGTAGACTTGCATCTGCACTATTGTATATCGATATATGTGCCCAGAGACAGAAGAGCTTATAATGTCAAAGTTTAATGAGGATAATAATTATTAATGAATAAACATTAAACATCTGTTTTTCAATCAGGGTTGCTAACCTGTAAAAAAAAAAGAAAAAAGAAAACACAAAAAGTCAGTTTCATTATCATCAAGACATTCTCTCTGAAAATAAGTTTTGATCCCCAAAATATTTCATTGATATTATTGTCCCCTTTATTTCCTGATATGAGTTCTTGTGATTATTTCTGGCTCCCCAAAATCAAATTATTGAATAACTATCACAATACGTTCATCATGTGGCACTAGGTATTTTTTCATGTTTACAAGAATCCATTATTATTGTAGTTTTTAATGTGGAAATTTTTCTTAAATATCTAAAATTTAAATCATATCTACTAGGATGAGTTAAAAATTTTGCAAAATTTTGTTGACATGTGGCATAATTCAGCAGCTCCAGATACTTTTCCCAAGGCCATGATGGTGATGAACTGGACTGGTCTGTGAGATGCCAAGCCCACCTGAACCTCTCCAAGTGTTACTTACTAAATTTGCTTCAATGGTTTGGAACAAGGCATTAGAATCCATGGTTATAGGCCTACCTGACTTTGCCTGATTATTGAGGTTCTCTCAAACTGAGTGAAATTTCTTGAACCATTTGGTTACTGTACTGTGATAAACTGTGCCTTTCTCACAACAAATGTTTTTGGTTTCTTCAATAAAATTGAACCCAACATTGGGGTCATGCATACTGGTTATAACAAATATAATATAACCCTCTCACTCCAAACACATTGTACTTCTCATCAACATGCATCTCAGTTTGGACTCCATTTGAACTCTCAATCTCTGCACTGTGGAAATGGTGGGACATTTATAATTTGCTTCTGTCCAGATGGCACAACTTTATAGGATATAAAATCCTATATTCTACAACCCATAAGCAAAGCACACACATTAAGTGGATCAAAATCATAAAAACACAAATTTTTGTACAAATCAGTAAAAAATTAAATTAGTGGTTTCTGGAACCTGATTGGATAGAATAGTCACATGCTGATTTTTTCAACTATATCCACACAGTTGAACTCCAAATGAACTTGTCTGGAATGATTTCCTGTATGGAAAAAAGTCTTTCATTTGAAACTGGTCATGTGATTATTTATTTCACACTTTCGAAAACTACACACTCTTAGATAGCCAGATACAGCCACACACAGCAACAGACAACCGGACACAGCAACAGGGTCAGTATATAACAGACGCTAATACTTGCAAACACTCCATAGTAATGAAGATACACTGGTGGCTATATCAATATTCTAACACTGACCAAAATTCCACTTCATTATGATGACAACTGCGAGTCCATACATTAAAAAAAAAATATTTATAGTCATAAAGAAAGTAAGTTTACCATCTTTCTGCCAACTCATTTTCTTATGAAATTGCCTCAGTAACACTATAACAATACAGGAATACTTAGCACTTATACCCAATTATGGTTAACGGAATCAGAACTAGCGAACCTCATGGATTAAATAAAGGACATGGTTTGAAGTTCTATGCAGGCTCCCGAGTTCAACAAACACCTGAAGAAAGCCAGAGGACATATTGGCCGAAATGTTGTGAATATAACAATAAAGATTAAGACAATAGTTTAAAAACCCTGAGCAATAAAAATCTTTACAAGTGAGTTTGTTGCGAGCCCATAAGCACATCGACCCCACAAATGATTTATAAGGTTAAACGTGTGAGTAATGACAGCCAAAAGACAATGAAAGAAACAAAAGCGAGGTAACAATGTAACAAAGATGACAATTTATTTGTCGTATTTACAGGTGCGTAAGTTCATGCTAGTTGTCTTCAGTTAGACGGTTGGTGTCGGTAGCTGGTATGGTTGAGGTCGAAGAGAAGCAGCTAGATGATCATTGCGGGTAGCTGATGTTGGTCAAGTCATAGATGTGTGCAGCTGGATGGTCGTTGCGGGTAGCTGATGTATAAACCTCTCACGCCCCCGGCCTCGTCCACCTCCCTCCAATCCTCTGCTACAGCGTGGAAAAAAACAGATGGAAAGTTCTCTTCAGGGAAAGTGACCATACACTGCACCACCCCATGTTGTGATTCCTTTTTAAGTGTCAAAGGCAGCAAAGATTCACATCTGAAAAGAAGAGGGTTGCTGGTAGCTAGCGGCTGGAAACTGGAAAGGTATATTGAGAAAAAAAATAACACACTGCTTTTTGTAAATATAACAAAAAGTTTTATAAATTCTCGAGTTTCTACAGTTGGTAATAATTCTGTGGGTGTGACTTCATGAATGGTCTAAGGACGTCAGATTGGCGAGGGTTGAGTTCTTCTTAGCGGCAACTTTGTTGGTGCGTCCTGGTGGCAAGCTGGCAGTGTGTTGGCAATGTGCTAGCAAAAATGCTGGTAAGATGCGCTGACAATTGCACAATTGCAACGAGCTCAAAAATCAGCTCGTTATATAATATTTGGCAAGATTCTGGGGTCGGTTCTGACTGTGGCAGGGGTGATCTCCATAACGTCATTTTCAACTCATCAGACATCCGTTATGTCTTTGTTTCAATTTTCGTCATCACTAAGGGTCCAACCCCTTTTACACTACTTTCACAAAGTCCTTTCTATCATCACCACTCGTGATGGTGACAATGCAAGGATAGCTTTCCTCCAACCAGCACAGTCTTTCTCATATTCCCACTAATGACGTCAGACTGGAAACTCCTCCCTTTATGCCCAAATATGCTGGACTGTCAATTTGATAGGGCTGATTCCAAAACCCAGTGGGCAGAAGGCCAAACTAATTAACAATTACTAATCAGCTCCGACAGTAATTTCTGGACAATTTCTTGACTCTTATTAGCTAAGATGTGTTTGTAATCAGATACCAGATAGCCTTTTCACCATCAACAAAGGTTCCTTTGTTAGCTACCCGATTTCCATTTCCTAAATGGGCGCCTATGTAACCAAATGCTAGTTACCAGATGACCCTTCTTAACATCTCATTGTCCGTTTTCTTATTTTCACTTTTCCCAGGCTTGGGAAAATCATTTTAACAATATTACTCATCTCTCAAGTAATATCTTTTCTTCCTCAAACTTCCACCTGTACTTGTAAACAACTTAATCTTCTTAACCTTTCAACACCTTCCAATTCCCATATCAGGTTTTTATCAAAAGTTCTTTTTTTCCAAAATTTTCAATTCTACACTTCTCGGAAAATATCTTTAGCCGCTCAACTTTTTTGCTTTTAACCCTTCATGTACCAATGCCAGAGAGTAATATTGTCACATTACTCCCCATCATTTTCGTCAATTAGCCATAATTGACACTAAAATCGATCTGACAATATCACTAGTATACATAGTTCTTTCTGTCCAATTGTCTCTTGCATAATCAACGGCTCGCAACACCTCTTACCAATTAATAAGTCCATCCATCATAAGATTATTTCCCATGCAACAACAAGTTCATCATCAAATCATTCAGCATGCATAATTTAGAGGCTCGCAGCACCTCTTACCAATTAATCAGTTTCTACATGCAATGATTGTCCGTTGATCATTTTCTATCTTTTCTCGTCTCAGCCTTTTTCTCGGCTATAATTGGTAGGGGTTACACTCTCCACCGAAGGTGCACTCTCAACTTTCTCTGTATTCTTTTTAAATAGAACACCCATCGTCTCACCAGTCTCACCTAGGAGAGCACTCGCCATTGCCTTATTTTTCAGTTTCAATTTTCTACGCCTCATTAGTGCTCGTACCACTAATATCACCATTGCTAGAATAATCAATGTTCCAATTACTGTTGACCAATTGATCAACCACTGGTTATCAGTCATCCATTCTGTACCAGTTTCTCCCATAGTGTCCAACTTAGCTTTCAGCTGTTCAAACCCTATCTTTTCTATAGGTTTTAATAACTCAGGGATTTTCTTCAATGTCACTGCAGGAAATCGTTTAACTATCGGTTCCCATAATTCTGCCCAATCACTCAAATTGTTCTCCATTAATTTCGAGAAGGACTTCTCCTTTTTAAATCTTTCCTCAGCCTGATAGTAAGGGGGAAGAGACATCGACATTCCAAATACAGAACAACCTAACGGTAATTCTACCATTGTTAACAGGGTATCACTTTTATTGTCTGAGTAGTTTTTCCATCACAAACCATTGATAAGTCTATTTCCCTCTGGGTAGCTACTGTCCAGACTCAATCAGATATGCTTATTGCTTGAGGCAATATCACACTAGCCAAAATCTCTACTTGACAATTCCTTCTTATGCCTCCTTTATCTCCCCTAAACAATTCCAACACACAGAGATTGTAATTACCTGTTACATATATGGGACTTGCGGAAGTACAAGTCCTCAAATCATCAGCCTTACATTTGCTAGCTTCCTCTTCTAGCTACATCATAAACTTGGTTCTTGCTAGATCTAATGCTATATATTCGGTTTCTAACCTGTACCTAGCTACAGCTCCCATCTTCTGATCTGTTCTAGGATAAGAAATAGGTAGATTTATTACCTGATATATCTCAAACAGTGGAACAGACCTTAGTATCAGCAGCTTATCATTTTCCATCAAGGTAACACAGCCCAACACGTTATAATATTTCCACAATTCC
This sequence comes from Sepioteuthis lessoniana, assembly GCA_963585895.1. Lineage (NCBI taxonomy): Eukaryota > Metazoa > Mollusca > Cephalopoda > Myopsida > Loliginidae > Sepioteuthis > Sepioteuthis lessoniana. Next base: position 72,385 of record CAUZXS010001444.1, on the reverse strand, counting down.
TCTGTAGGATCTACAGGCAACCGCAAATGATGAGGTAATTCTGTCTGTATCCTAATCAAAATTCCCTTCAAATAATTCGGCGTTACTGTACTAGAAGATAAATGTCCCAATGATAGTGAATCTAACTGGGCTCTAACATGTTCCAATAGGGTCATTAGCGATTGACTCGTTTGTCACACCCTATCTGTAATTGACAATAACTGAAAATACTGCTGTACAAAATTATTTAACTCTTGTAATTCCAACCCTACCGACTTTGTAATGTTAGATACTTCCTCTTGCAAGTCATGCAGATTCCTTGTTAGCCAGTTAATGCTTACCCGGTTTTTAGCTAACTCTATTCTCGTGACATTCAATATTGATAAACTCTCTCGAGCTACCTGAGCCATTGTTTTCTGATTTCTTTCCACATCCGACAGTTTCCTCCGGATAATTCTTACATCCTCTTCAGACACTGTGCGAAATAATACACTCAATGCTTTCCCTACTATGGGAACTACTGCTCTTCTTGGTCTGAACTGCAACAATCCTATTCCCTTAAGATATGAATTCATTTCCTTCCACTGATATTGCATTGCTCTTGATTCCTGCTCTAAGGAATACAGTAACTTAATGTACCCTTCTTCATGTACATAGACCTCTGCCATTCGGGTTCTGGCTCTATCCAACGCAAATATCTCATCCTTCAATCTATTCAACAAGGTTTAAGGTCAACTGCCATCGTTATCAACCATTTTGATCTGGTTATAATCACTTCACTGATCTTTTTGAATATAGTATTCTTCTCATTCTTCCATGCACCCACCATGCACATCATGATCATCATCATCACTAATATTCTTCGATCCATTCCTGCAATGAGATTCAAGAATAATTTACTCTCAGCTATGAATTGCAACAAAATTTCTCTCAACTAACCATAATTCCACAAATACATTTACACATTTTTCTACCTCAAGATATCAACTAAGGATTAAGCAGGGGCTGCACCACTGCCTGCAGGTTGTGGTACAGCATGCTGATCCATTTGCAGAACACAGGTTCAAAACCGTCGCCAAGAACCAATGGTCCACCCTATTGAAGGCCTTGGACTGATCTAAATTGATCAGTGCGGTTTCAGTGTCATCTTCTGTTCCCTCTAGGATCTGACGCACCAAATGCAAGTTGTCTTGGATTGATCTTCCCTTCACAGCGTAGTTCTGCTCAGGACCGATCAGATCACTAATGACAAGCTGCAAACGGTTCATCAAGACCCGGGCCAAAATCTTTAACTCTGAGTTAAGCAGAGTTATGGGCCTGTAATCGTCTAACTGCCCCCGAACATGCATGCCTTCTTTCTTCAGCAATGTGATCACACCCTTGGTAATGCTACCAGGGATGGCTCCCTGGGCAAACCAATGGTTGAACATATCCGTCAGAATAGGGACAAACATGTGCGACATCCTCAAGTACACATCGTCGGATCAACCATCTAGTTCAGGCGACTTGTTAAGGCCGACCTGCTTCAGCGCATTACGGACTTCACTAGCTGCTTCCGCCTCCTCAAGGCGGAGGAAGTCTGCTAAATATCTTCTAAGGATTTCGCTTTCTTAGCTCTATTTAGTTGGAGCTGTTGGCTGTATTTGATGGCGAAATCCCTAATCCTATACTTAAGGGATGCCCACCACTTATTCCCCAAAACCGCCCCATCAACGCCCGCTGAATTAGGTTTTCTAGCCACATCCGGAAGTCCCATATCTCCAGTAAGGAGGTATTGAACTTCCAGTAGCTGGCCAGACTAGGCCTATTTGCTAACCGCAGACTGACCCTAACAAGTTTACGGTCAGTCTGCCCTAACCAGTGGAATGTGGGACAAGCAACTAGGTCACTGTCAGCTCTTCTAACACTCTGTCCAGGTAAGACCGAACCTGGCCACAGGGCGAACTTCCTATCCACGTCTTTATCTTCCTCCCTGGGTGATCCAGATGGTACCTGTCAATCAAATCGAACTCTGCCAAAAAATTGACCAGGCTGCTGTCACACCTTCCCGACCCGCTAGCGCTCTGACCGGCTTTATCTATCTTGGGATCAAGGATCGCCTTCCAATCACCCACTAGAACTGTCCATTTCGAGGCATCCAGGAATGACCCCAACCGTCTCTCTCCAGCAGCATTGAGCGCATGAATCGCAGCTATCCGAAACTCGAAGGTTTTCATGGCAACATCAGCCACCAGCAGCCGGCCCCCGTCACCTGCAGAGACAAGATTGACAATCGCATCAAGGCTTCATCCAACTAGCAGAGAGACTCCAGCACAAGTGAAGTGAGTCTCCTGCTCCGCAGTGACATCTACACAGAGGTTTGAGAGTTCAGCAAGAAAGCATGCACGCTTGCTTGCATCCCTCAGTCCCCTCATATTCAAACTGGCAACGTTTAAAGCCATACTGGCACACTTACCTACTCAGTGTCGACAATGGGCCGGAAATCCTCAGGGGTGAGGATGCCAATAGCCTGTCTCAAGGAGCCGGTGCCGAGTTCAGTGGTTACTCGGCCATCCCTGGACGATCCGCCAACATCAAGCGGGAACCATACCCTTAGTAATCTATAAAGAGAGGGATGAAGATAAATAGGAACCCTCTCAGCACAATTGTTCAGCATTTGATTTAACAAGGTGTGCTGCAACTCCGCCAGCCTTACACACGTATCAGTTTAGCAGACCATCTCCAGGAACTTCCATACACCCCGGGTACGGTCACCAGCCGACCGAACGAAGGTAGTCACAATGGATGTACCCCTAAAGTTGATCGGGTAACAAGTCTTCTTCTTGTCTATCTTCTCCAGATCCAGCAACGGCTTCAGTGCCTTTCGAAGCTGGAAGTTTCCAACTACTTCCGGCTCTACTGAGCATAGAGCCGCTGCCTTCTTGATTTGGTCATTACTGATGTCAGGATCGCTGGATTTAGCTCTCTGGCAGCTTGTCTTATGCGAGGTTCTCTGTGATGGAGGTCCTGCTTCAGGTTCAACTGGAGGATAATGCGTGATTCTCTGTGAAGGAGGTCCTACTTCGGGCTCCACTGGAGGATGATCTGGAAACAGTTCCAGAGAGGAGAAGGAAGAGGGATTGAGTGAGGGGAGAGATGGAGTGTAGGAGGGGACTTATTTGTGGGTCACACCCACGGGATTGTTTTTGCAGTTGGTGGGAAATTTGATGTAGACAGTGTTGTTGGGGAAGTTGTTGGGAAGGTTCATGTTGGGGAAGATCCTGTCGGGGAGGTTGTTGTTGGACAGGTTGCTGGGGAGGGCATTGGAGAAGTTCACGTTGAGGAGGTTGTTGAACCGGTTGTTGGGGAGGTTGATGGGACAGTTCATGTTGGGAAATATGAGACTGGGGAGGTTGTTGCTTGTCAGGTTGTTGGCGAAGTTGTTGGGGAGGTGCATGTTGTGGAGGATGGTATTGAGGAGGAGGTGGCTGTAGGGGAGCTTGCTGTGGGGGAGGTTGAATTTGGACAGGTTGTTGAGGAGATGTATCGGAGGGGCCTTCCAAAGGATCCTTATGGTGAGGTGCCCCAGAGCACACATTTTAGGAGGCCCCTTCTCCACTGTCTCTTCTTCTCAGATTTACTTTGGTGTCCTTAGGGGTCTCTTGTGATGAAGTTGATGGGACTGTTTTAGCCTTGGCTTTCTTTTTGGTTGAGGTCTTGGTTGTTGGTGATACTGGTGTCGCTGGTGTTGCTTCGGCTGATTTTAACTCTGTCGCTGAAGCTGATTCTTTAGTGGGTTCAGGTGTAGAAGCTGGTTCTGATTCTTAGCAGGAGAAGCATTGGCTGATCTAATTTCCCCTCCTTTTGGGGTTTTCTTTTTTTCCGGGTCACTTTAGTCCGGCCTTCGTCCGTTTTGGGATGATCGATGGGTTTAGACTGGACCTGACCCTTTTCTTTTGTAGCCTTGGTTGGCTGCTGGCTGCTGATGGTAGTTGTAGTGACTGTGGTGACTGCAGCGTTCAGCTGATCTTTTTTGGGGCAGAACTTGGCAATATGCCCAAGCTGCTTACAGCCCCAACAGCGCGGACGTCTACCTTCCACCACCTTCATCATTTACCTCTCTCTGCTAACGATAACCTCGAGTCAGACAAAGCCGAAATGTATAGTTCCCGTTGGCCGTCCAGGCAGCGGACCTGAGAAGGTTTATTTCCTCAACGCGGCCATAAGCGCCGAGGAAAGAGGATAGAACTTCCCCAGTGATAAATGCCGGGACTTTGCACACCGTCACTCGAATCCTACGGGTTCCCATGTATTCTGGCTGCAGTCGGAAGAACTTGGTCGTAATGTTCGATGCAACTTTTGGCTGCCTGCTCTTTGGAGGGTAGCAGGACGTCCCACGTCGCAAAACTCCTGCGACAAAAGTACTGGCAGAGGACGCCCGCTTTTCGTAGAAGATATTCTAATCCCTCCTTTTTAAGACCAACCAGCCGTCTTGTTTTTAATGTCCGTTACGACCAGCGAGAGAATCCTAGGTTCCAGTTTTTGGACGATCTCGGGGATGGGCAAGATTTCGTTGCCTTTGAAATACTCGGCATACTTGCCCACCTTGTCCCTTTCATAATCCTCTGGATCTCTCTGCTGGACATTCCACGACGATTTGATCGGACTTGGGGTTTTCGACCTTTGTCCTGGCTGGATTGGACTTTCTGACTCAGTGACGGCCACTTGGACCCGATTAAACTGGTTGCTGGCGTATTTTGGGTCTCCGGCTCCCCCGGTTCTTCCGACAGCTTCGGGAGGGCTACATTTGTGCTGACAGTTTTTGCAACTTCTTCAGTAGGGGAAGATGGATCATAAGGAAAAGAACCCACCATGATTGCAAGATAGCAAACAAGAGGGTAAGCGTGATTTCTAAATAAGGGACCTAACTAAAGGGAAAGAAAAAACTATGAGAAAAAAGTCTAACTACAAAAAGCAAGGAAGCAGTAAGCTAATACTGAACCACAACTAGGTTCTAGGTGAGGAACCTAACTAAATGAAAAAAAAAAAAAGAAAAAACTAACAATGAAAAAGAAAAGAGGGGGGGTCTACTGCCTACTGGCCGCGAGGTTAATTATATGCAGGATATAGAGTAGACCTTCGCGACCTGGAAACTGGGGACAATAATGTCGCCCAGCAACTGGAGCTTAGGTAGGGAAGTGGGGAGCAACTAGCGTCCAGTTGCCAGACAAAAAAAAATGGCAGTAACTCAATACCGATCCACAACATGCAATGACATATATACAGTAAACAGACAATATCAATACAATATCAATACAAACAATCAAAAGCAATAATCAAAAAACAAGACAAAGTAGCAAAATATCAAAGAATCAAAAGCAATATGCAAAGAAACAACAAAGCGGTCAAAAGGATAAAGAGCTCGCTAGGAGAAAGCGCGCTGTATTTATCAATCGCCTCACCAGCGTACTAATATGGCACAAAGCCGTTTTTTGGGTAGGTCCGGTTGCAGGGCCGAAGCCCACACGACACAGGAAGTTCCAAAAATGCCTCGGGCCCCGTCGGCATTCCCCTTTTCGGGGCGCCTCAGGCGCCAGGCGATAAACCTTTTTTGGTTTCTCGGCAGGACAGAGAGCAGACTTGCCAATTTATGGCTCTGCCTAAAGTTACAGACTTCAGAATTTTGAATTTCAACTTCAAAAAGTTAAATTCGTTTTTGTTTTTTTTTTACTTCTCAATAGCCACTGAGAGTGGTTGCTTGCTATGAAGGCTATGACCCTAAAGTATATGCGCAGAAGCCATGATTTTCTCAGTTTGACACTGGCTGTAGTTGGATCAACATCCGGTAGCTGTTATTTTCTTCTACAGTGTCGATGTCTGTGGGTCTGTGTTTTGTGTGTTTTAGTAGTTAGGTTTGTGAAGAGTTAAATAGATGAATCAGAAGAGATTTGATGTATTTTACTATAACAAGGCTCCCCCAGGTCTCATTCTGATTTATAATGTATGTATGAAGGATCTATTGCGTGATAAAGTCTTTAAAACGTGCGGGAATTTGTCCCCGTGTTAGTCTTATAGGCATTCGTTTTGTTTCATTTTGTGGTGGTTGTGAGGGTATATTGTTCGATATGGAGTTCTGTGTGAGGTTATGCGACTCGAAAGGGAGTAAAGACGAGAGATCCTGAGTGTTTTGGTGAGTGTGATAAAGTGGGGGTGGTGGTATGTGAGATAGGTGTGCTGGTTGCGGTCACCATTTTCGTTCTGCACCTGATTCATCACATCATTTGTTTTAATGACTTTAAAGTCTCCTATCCAAGGTAGGTTTGATAATAGGGCTATGGTTGGTTGTGGCCGACTAATGATAGTGCCATTAATTCCCTCTTTAGATCTGATGGAAGTCGAAACTGATTAGATAGTTCTACCCGAATACTGAACTATAGATCCTTCAAATGTGTTGGATTCACTGCACTGAATAACAATGTCTATGGAGATTCGTTAGTATGTTGGTTCTTCCTTTTTGTCGGTAGGTTAGCTGAAAGGGAATTTGGGAAGAGAAGCAAAAAGAACAAAGATAAGGGTAACTTTGGGTTAAGGTTTTTTATTTTGTCGACTCACACTGTTTCTTGGAAGGGAGATATTCTCCCGAGCCAGTCAAGGTGTGTCCCCTTCAAAGCACCGAGGACACATTTACCAGGATTAATCCTCACCTGGTATTTCTGAAACCGTTCGAATAGTAGGCGGAGGTGAGTAACGTGTTCCTCAGGTGAGGCACTTGCCACGAGGATGTCGTCTATATAGTTCTAGACAAAGTCAAAATCACGCACTACTTCGTCCATGAACCGCTGGAAGCTACTAGCCTTGTTTCTCTAACCGAAAGGCATAGTCAAAAATTTGAAAGCTCCAAATGGAGTTGTTACCGCAGTTTTGGGTATATCGACCGGATTCACTGGTATCTAATGGTAAGCCTAAACCAGATCTAGTTTGGAGGTCTTAAAACCATACAGAGAGGAAGCAAAGTCCTGTATATGAGGGATTGGGTAACGATCAGATACCATTATGGCATTCAGTCGTCGATTGTCCCCATTCGGACGCCAATCTCCAGAGCGCTTCGGGACCATATGCAAAGGAGAAGCCGATGGACTCGACGAGGGGCATATAATTCCCAGCAGCAACATATGGTTGAATTCTGCCTTCACCGCCTTCAGTTTATCAGCAAGGAGGCGGCGAGGGCGTGAGAACACCGGAGCACCTGTAGTCTCAATGTGGTGAGTTGTTGAGTGTTGCTCACAACACCTGTAGTCTCAATGTGGTGAGTTGTTGAGTGTGCTGGCTTGCTCACAACAAAATTCAAATTTGTTAACTCTGGGTAAGAGCGTAATCAGGTTTGGTATGGGTCGTCAGTGGCGGCAATGAAAAATACCGGGCTGATAGGCGAGGTATTTGCTTTAAAACCCGTGACGGAAAGTTCCATATTAGCGTCTATAAGCCGTCGTTTGCGCATATCCACTAAGAGATTGAAGTGGTGCAGAAAGTCCGAGCCTAAAATGGGTTATGGTAAATCTGCTACGGTAAAGACTCATGTAAAATCTTTCCGTAATTCCAAGCCCAGAGAACGAGAAATTTCACCGTACGTAGGAATAGGGGAGTGATTTACCGCTTGCAGTGTGATGGGCGACCCTGCAGCTTCTCAGTGAGGAGTTTCAGTGGCCAAATACTGCAAGCTGCTCCTGTGTCAACCAAACAATGTGCTTGGGATCTGGAGTCTGTAATAAAATAGGCACGGTTGTTGCGTAAATCTTGTGGAGAGTGTGCCGTGCTCAGCTCTCCTGATTTAAGTTTCCCTGGTTTAAAAACGAGCTGGGCATGTTGCATTTCCGTGCCTCCGCACCAAAGCGACTGTGATAAAAGCACAGTCCTAGCTTGTTTGAGTAGCGGTGGTGGTGTGGGGATGGCAAACGACTTTTGCATCGACGTCTAGGCGTTTGTGACCAACCCACGCCTAATTTTCTTACTTCTTTGATAAGCCGCTCTATAGTGTCAAGTATAGCCACAGCAGAGAACATAGAGACTTCAGCCTGTGACTGGGGAATAGACGTGGTAATAGGCCCCTTCGTGAAATACATCACGCTGATATATTGTTCGTAGCAGAATACGATTCCAATTGCGCAAACCAAACGCGAACATCCCCCGCGAACGTAGGTAAATAAGTGCTACTAATTTGTTATTTTATTCGACAGCAAACCATGAAACCGAAGGAATGAAAAGAAAAGAAAAAATCTCCGAGCGAAAAGGGGAAAAAGGATATATATATATATATTTTAAAAGGTGGTGCTTTAAAGTTCCTTTGTCAGAAAAACAAATACGCTAGTCAGTTGACTAGGCCGCTCCAAAAACAAAAGACGAAATTCAAGATGGCGTCGCCCAGTCACTATTTAGGCGGGAAAATGAAATGTTAAGTAGGAGGAATGCGCCCTTTTGGCTCCAAGCGTACAGTTTTTTAAACGAGAAAAAATGTAGTAAAAATGTATTACTCACTTTTTTCGTGATTATTGTAAAAGTTTCTTTTTTTTTTTGTGTCACATGTGGTAAGTTGAAAAGAGCAGAGCAGGAAGTTTCTTCTTCCTTCCTTTGTCTGCCTAGTTGGCCTAGCTGAAAACTACAATTTTTTTAAAACTTCGCTTTGGTCGAACAAAATGTTATGTTTGTTGGCCCATGTCTTCTTTTCCTGTCCGAGACGCATGTCAAAATTTAAGCAGTTAACGTGTTTGTGTTGGTGTGGATTCGTGGACGGGCTGAAAAGAAAATAATTCCTCGTTGGAAAGATTTTTGGTCTTTTTCGTTGTAGAGGCACGTGTTCAAAAATATCAGTATTTGGGTAAAGGAAGAATATTGATGTAGCCAGTAAGGTTAAGAGGTTGTTTTCCTCTGGTGACCTCTGGGGGGTGAAGTAAAAAATGCCTCGTGTTAATAGTAATAGTAGTAGTATATCAATGTTTGCCTCTCCATGTGCGTTGAAATAAATTCTGTTGTTTTGTTTCTGTATGAAATTTCTTCTTGAAACTTTTCGTCAGAAATTTGCGTGTACTTGCTATAGCCTATAAGACTTTGAATGTTCGAACAGGTTGTTTAGTTAGCCGAAGAATTTGTATGTGTTTGCTGCTTTCGTTTCTCAAGTCTACGCGTCGTAACAACAATACTTCTTTTTTGCCTCTGAAATGGTGAATATTCATTCATAATTGTTCCGAGTGTTCAGGAAATTTTGCATGTTCATATCACGTCGAGGTCACCATTTTAGTATATGGGTGGTTCACACACACAATAAATTAATTTGTAGTTATTTGTGTAGCACTGAACAAAATAACGAAACTTGTTTGAAGAACAACAATGAATGGTTTATTTTTATGACAGAAGTAGACTTGTGTCGGAGTGAGAAAAGGTTCTTTTTGGGTATCAGGTTGCTGTGTTGTAGGTAGTACGCCAGTTCTTTAGTGTTTTGCAGATTACAGCGTTAGTTCTTTTGTGTATGTAGCTGGTAGCCGTCGTTATTTTCTTTAGTGAGTATTTATGGCAACAGTTATCTTCAGTGAAGATCGTCAATGCTGGGTTCCCGTGGCAGGCTACCGGAGAGAGGTCTTTCTTCTTTGCTGGTCTTGTGCTCTCTGTTCTGCTGGCCGACTTCCCCAAAAAGCTAGAAAAATTAGTTCTTGAGAGGAAGAAGGAATCAATGCGCTCTGCCCGCTGATTAGTCAGTGTGTGGCCGAATCACTTGGAGGGGGCATTGATTCGCGAGATAAAATAAATCTGTGACTGCTACAAAATATTTACTTTTGTGAAAAGTTAGTTAACATAGAGAACAAATGTAACAATTAGACTGACAAAATAAGCATAAAAGGTAGTGGCAAAGAAAACAGGACACGACAATTCAACAAGACGGTATATTATCAACAATAACAATTACAAACGTAATACAAAAAGCAAAGTGTAAAAATTAATGCAGAGCTAGAGTTGTTAAGTGAACTTAATAAGTGTAAAATAATATGCCAGCGAACTTATCTTGTCACTTAGGTTGTTAAATGTCATTTGTTTCCGTGTGGTCGACCTTACGCTGTCATTGGACGGTCTGCAGTGTATGTAAGAGGGAGATGACTCTCTTACGTTAGTATTTTTACCCCAAAACAGAACCTAATGCATGTCTTGTGTGCTCTGATTGGTTGTCGACAATGGCTCTCGACACATCACACAAATTCTTATCAGGCGATGTTTTAGGGGCGGTAAATGTGAGGTTTCGTATGTTATTTCTTTTATAAAATAGGGAATTTTAAAAGAGCTTTACTGGAAATATTGAAACTACAAAAAGAACAACGGAAAAATACAAAAAAAAAAAGGCTTGAAAACTTCAAAGAATTGTTTGTAGAACAAAAATGGAAAACAAGTAACAAGAACAAAAACTCCGGCGTTTTTTCACAGGACGCTATTGTAAATACGACAGCAGAATTTAATTATATGCTAGAAGAAAAGGTATCTTTTTCGTCGTATTTTTGTTGATACGAAGACCTTTACAAAACGAACTGTTCTAATTGGTCCGAACATAAAAATGTCAGACTAGTGCTAAGGAAACTAGGCGCTGTTGTATACACAAAGTTCATAAATTACATATTACCAAAAAAAAAAAAAAGAAAAACAGAAAAATCTAGTGACCTAACGTTTAAAGAAGTGGTTACTTTGTTTTCTGAAGTGTTCAGCCCAAAGACGTTGTTGTTTCATAAAAGATAGAAAGGCATGAACTTAATAAAAAAGGAAGGTGAAGATTTCACAACATTCGCTAGCATTGTGAACGATCAGTGTGAGGGGTTTATAACACGGAAGGCAGTTTATGTTTCCTCCTGTTATATCATAAGGAAGAACAAATGAGTCGACGAAAATAATGATAGTTTTCAATTTGGAACTTTTAATAACAGCTTGAGACAAAAAGAACTCTTGTGCTGTAAGTCACAGGAAGAAGAATGCAGTTATAGATTGTTGAGCAGGAATGAAGTAGCTGTAGTCAGAGGTGGAATTAAACATCTAATTTAAATCAATTGGGAGCCGTTGGTCTAGGAGGGTTGAATGAATGAATGAATGATGAAGGATTGATCTCCCTGACACAAAGATCCATAAATTAGATGTTGCTCTCCTCATGGTGATGCGATCTGCTGCTGAAGAGAAAGAGAGGACAAGTCTGTCCTACTCAAAAATAAGCTGAGGAAGAGAAAAGGAGAATCGGTCCATCCTGCTCGAAAGATAGCTGAAGAGAGGAAGTTTCGCACGCTTTCACCGCCTTTTGTATTGCCCGGGAAAGTCATCTGGGCAGGATGGGATTAGTCATCATCAGTGGGTGAAAATATGCGACGAGACCACAACGGTCAAATTAATTTACGCGCTAAAAAAAAAAAAAAAAAAAAAAATTCGGAGTTCTTTCTGCTACAGGTTCAAACTGGCAGGATTAAGCCCAAACAATTTTAAATGTCTGATATTTGTGCAAGGTTTGGTGCCGACAAAAGACGCTGAAATCAGAAGGGTTTTAAATAAACTAAAAATGAATCCAATCTGACTTTGCAAAACCTATCAGAAGATTGTCGGAGGTTTATAAATGTTCGACAATGTGACGGCAAATTCTTTAAAATCCCAAAACGGGATTTTATTTTCGCACGTGTGAAGACGGGGCAGACTGGCACTTGATCCCTCGTAGAATAAGTCCTCGTTCAGAGTTTTTTCTCGGGCACATAAGAGCTGGCATATTATGTGGGGGATTAACTTATGGCTAGACTGACCGCAGCTGGCAAGGGGTTCCAAATTTCACACTATACACACACCCACCAAGGCCACTAGTCTTCCTCCCTTAGAACAATGGAAGATATGGACCTCTAGGTTTAGACGTAATAATATTAATTATAGTAGTCAGCAATTCCGGTTTCCCGTGTGATATTTTAAAGGAATTTATAGGACAATTTTAAGCGAGCATATCATAAGGCGAATAGAAGCTGAAAAAAGAAACATGACATAACAAATTCGTATCAGACACTACAAATAAGAACTTCGAGCACGTGGGAACATTAAAATATATCAATCTTTTACTACACATAGATATACACCTTCAACGTGTCAAATATATCATAAATGAATAGTGCATGAACACAAATGTCTTTCTTCTTTACTTTTCTTTCGTTTTCAGTCTTTCTTCAAATTGAGAGAGAGAGAGAGAGAGAGAGAGGGTATATAAAATTGGGTATAAGGAGAAACAGTCCGAAAGTTTACTTATCTTATTTCGATGGATTCCTGTGGAGAATCTTTCTTCTTTTACGGGCTCTTCTTTTACCCGGAGTTCTTGGCTTTAGTTCCGTCCGCCACGAACACTGTCCAACAACTAATTTTCTCTTTTCCTTTTTTCGCTGACGGGAAGAAGGTGCCACTTCCATTTTAGGGTCCCAGCCAATCATTTGGCTTCTACCTTCTTCCTTCCCGTGTCAGGCGACCCGAGTGAGATCATAGAGTACAAACATCTGTTGGTCTCCACTCTGACCCACATTCTTTACTTTGTCGGCTTGCTACTGTTAATTCACGCACGGGGAATAGTAGTAATCATATTTCTATCTTCTCAGTGGGACACCACGTGACAACAAGATGCTGAATATATGGAAGTAAGTACATTAAAAAAAGTGCGCCAAGAAAATAAAGCGAAGAAGAAAAATATTACTCCGAACCCCTGTTACGCATGAGGAGAACGACATTTCTATAATGACGGTCCATACAAAAACGAAAAATATTTTCGTTGCAAAAAAAAAAAAAAAATGGACATAAGAAAATTCACTGTAAGACAAAAATAAAAAAACAAATGAATGATAACGTTAAATGTACAAATGTGGATGAATCTGCTAGTCGAAATATAAGGAAATTAGTGCAGGTAAAAATCCTTAACAAAAATATTAAATTACAATTGAATAGCGAGTCTGACTTAAGCATAATAAATTAACGTACATGGAAAAAAATAGGAAAACCAACATTAATCGTTACCAAGAAAATCGCTCGTAGTGTTACAGGACAGAAAATAAAATTCGAAGGGGAATTTATAACAAATGTGATGTTGAACGAGAAAACGTTAAAATTAAGACTGTTTGTAATGAAAAATACAAATAACCTTTTTGGAATGGACTGGATGGAGCAGTTTAAGTTATAGAACAGTCCAATTAGTTCGTTTTGCAAAGAAATCGAAGGCGTTACCAGCAAAGCAGGAAGTTTAAAGTAAGAATTGAAAATTAAATTCTCAGAGATATTTTCTGGTGGTTTAGGCAGGTGCAATAAAATGAAAGGTAAAAGGAAAAGGTACAACCAGTTTTCAAAAAGAAAAGGAATTTACCCTTTGCATCTGTTTTACAGATCATTGACTAGCTTGACAGACTCGAAAAAATGGAGTTTTGGGCTTCACCAACGGTATATATATTTTAAAAAGTCTAAAGAGATGCGTATCTGCACAGATTTCTACACGGCTTAAACGATGCCCTCAAAAATTATCATTACTCGTTTTCGGGACCGAAAGAGGTTTTTGTGCAACTTAGCGAGGGTCGAATATTTTCGAAAATCGACCTAAGCGACGCATATCTGCAGACTGAAGTGGACAACGGATGTTCCAAATTACTTACGACGAACCCACTTCGAGGAATTTTTACATTCAATCTGTTGGCTTTTGGGATAAAGACCGCTCCTGCTATTTTTCAGCAGGTTATGGATACGATGCTTAGTGGACTTTACCTCGCATATCTAGACGATATTTTGCTCAAAAGTGAAAATCCAGATGAGTATAAGAAAAATGTTTTCAAGGTTTTCAGAAGGATTCACGACTATGAATTCAAGCTGGAAGAAGAAAAATGCGAATTTGTTTTGATAAAATCAAATATCTGGGACAAATAATTGATAAACATGACAGGAGACTAGATCCAACATGAGCCAGTGCTATAAAAGAGATGCCTGCTCCTGAAAATGTCAGCTCTCAACAGATTTTCCTGGGTTTTAGCAAATTATTGCAACGTATTTGTGCCAAACATGCATGATTAAAAAAAGACGCTAAATGGGTTTGGACGACGAAGTGCCAGGAAGCATTCGAAAAAATTAAAGGAATGCTAGCGTCAGACTTGTTTTTGACATTAAAAAAAGAAGAAATAATTGTAGCTAGTGACACTAGTTCATACGGAATAGGAGCCTGCATTATGCATAAACTTAAAGACGGCTCGATTAAAACTATTGCACACGCACCCAGGACACTTCTTCCAACTGAAAAGAATTATTCCATGATAGAAAAGGAGAGTTTAGGGATTGTGTTTGCCCTAAATAACTTTCATAGATTTCTCCACGATCACAGACTATTGCTTGCTGTTAAACATGAGGGTAGATATTGTTACAATTTATACAAAAATTGCAGTTGAGGTTGTAGAGTTCTGTTGCCTCTTGTTATATTAAAAGAAAGAACAAATGAGTTGACGAAGATATTGATAGTTTTCAATCTGGAAGTTTTATTAACAGCTTGAGACGAAAGGAACCCTTGTGCGGTAAGTCGCGGGATGAAGAAAAACAGTTGTAGAGTTGAGAAGGAATAAAGACGCTGAAGTCAAAGCAGGAGTTGAGATGCTGTCATCAGGACAGGAATTAAAATGCTGAAGTCAAAGCAGGAGTTGAAAATGTTAAATTTGTTTCTCTGAGGATCCGTTGGTTTAGAAGGAAAGATGAATGATGAAAGAATGATTTCCCAGACACCAATGGCCCATAAATTGGATGTGCTCTCCTCATAATTCTTAGTGGACTCTGTGTGGCGAGAAAGGAAAAGGATGATCTGTCCTGCTACTAGCAAGCAAGGAAGCGAAGAGAGAGAATGTGCTCTCTGATGTTGACTGGTCTTTCCTGCTGCTAGCAAGGGAGGAAGCGAAGAGAGGGCGAGAATGGTTAACGCGGTCTTTTATGATGCCCGGGGAGGTGACCCAGGCAGAATGGCATCAATCGTTCTCATTGGACGAAATATGTGACTTCGAAACTCCAACGTCCAAAATAATTCCCGCACGAAATAATGATTTGAAATTTTTTCTGCTACACTGTTTTTGGGTCCAAAAAGGCCAACCGATCCATACACCTAATAGGTTACAGCGATAGGGAACCATCTTATTGAATTACGATTTCAGGATGGAGTTCTTGCCATCAAGTAAATTGTGTCACGCAGATGGATTGTCCAGACTTATCCCAAAAAATAGAGAACCTTAGGAAGACACGGTCATTGCTTCTCTACAAGTGGAAGTAGAGATTAAAAAATACTATGCAATACTGTGCGGGAACTACTCGTAACGTTGGAAGAAATCAAATAAAGCGTTGGATAAGAATTTTATTGTGGAAATAAAGAAAAAGCTAAATCCGAGGTATACTCAATTTGCAATGACGTTCTCACGTATAGCGAAAGAGTGGCGGTACCTTTATCACAACAGAAAGGAATTCTTAAAGAATTCCGCACAGGGAATCCTGATATATCTAGAAGGAAAAGCTTGTTATGTGCACTGGTGTAGCATGGATAGAGACATCGAAAGTTTGGTAAAGTCATACAAAAGCTGTGCTTTGGCTACTAAAGTACCACCAATAAAGTTCAATTCATGGCCAGAAATTGACCGCCCATATTGACTTTGCTGGTCCACTTAATGGTTCATATTATTCGATCATTGTAGACAGTTTTTCCAGGTGGCCAGAGATATTGATGCAAGAAACCAACCACAGAGTAGTAACTGGGTTTCTACACGAATTGTTCGTGAGGTTCAGGGTCCCAGATTCCATTGTTTCGGACAATGCCACCCAATTTACATCAAAAGAATTCAAGAGATTTTGGAAAATGTTCCTAGTGGAGCACATAACAATTGCCCTTTACCATCCAAGAAGCAACGGCCAAGCAGAACGGTTAGTGGATACTTTCAAGAGAGCTATAAAACAATCCAACGGTGGATCCACGGAGGCAGCATTACAACAGTTACGACAAGTATTTGGCTTACACCAAATAAAAATGCGCTTTTGGTCATGACTCCGGCAGAAATTATGTTTGCGCAGAAAATAAGACCAGTCTTTAACAAGTTGATACCCAATAAGAAAAAAGTCGATCATACGGTACAAAAAAACTGGAAATAAGTTTTACGAAGAGAGTGAACAGTTTTTTTTTTTTACCGAATGTATCAGACGGGAAAAAGATATTGGGAACTATCGCCAAAAGAATCGGTAGGATGAGAAATTTTGTCAAAGGACCGAAAATGGTGCACTATTCCAGTAGATGTTGAGCCTATTGAAGTTCTTTTCGAGATATTTGATGTACCCATTTCCCAAAAAGCTCCCGAGGCAAAAATATAGAAAAGACAAAGTAAGAAGAAAAAGGGGATACAGAGAGAATCGACATTAATTCCTCGACTTTATTAGCCTCAGCTTCCAGACGTCTTTTCAATTCTATGAAAGGAATCTCATCTTCATACCATTCGTCTAATTCTTCATTTGCATAACTTCCCTGAACTTTGTTAGCAGCTTTCCGTTGTTTCACTTTAAAGAGTTCAATTTCCGTTTCTGAATCATCTCCTTCTCGATCAATACTCGGTGCAGCTAAGGTCGTACGTCGTACTGACTTTTACTTCTCTGTGACCGCGGGAATATCCCATTCTTCGACTTTCGGTCGTTATTTCTTAACTGATCACAAACCTTAAGGGTTACCAGTTCTGTTTGTTCCACTATACAGCAGTATAGTCATTATCTCTGTTCTAACTTACCTTGCTTCACATGGACTTTGTAAAACACTGGATCACCAAACTCAAATTTAATCTGCCCTTTTTTTATTTGATTCTCTCATTTCGTTTCTTTTGTATTCTGAGAATTCGATCTCTTGTTTTCACCAAGATGAAATTTAATTTTTTGATCATAATTCAATGAAATTCTTCACCCATGTATTTTCTCCGAGGATTCAGGGGATTATCAATCGGTAATACCACATCTCTGCCGAACAACATGTAATATGGAGAGAATCTACTGGTTTCACTAATTGAGAATCTGGCTGCTGTTGGTTTAAGAATAAATCCAACTCTTTTTCTCTCTTTTGGATAATTTCACCGACAGGTTTCCCCAAAATCAATGAAATCGTTCTACCTTGGCATTAATTTGGGGAGTTAGTAATATGTTTGATATTCAAAGACTTTAGAGTCTCTCTCATTACTTCATAAATTCTCCTCCATTGTCGGTTACTAATTCTGATACCGCGTCAACTCTTGAAAATATCTCATTTACGACCAGGTGAGCCATTGTCTAGTTTTATTCCTCACAGTGTAGGCGTCCATCCAATTCGTTAGCCAGTCCACGAAACTTACAATGTAGATATTTCGTCTTGGAGTCTTGTTACAAGCGCCTGTCACATTCATGCTGACCTTTTCAGAAGGATAAGAAGACACTCCCATCAATGGTGTTTCCTCATTTCATGGGCCTCTCGTTTAGTTTATTCAACCGGTAACATATACACTTTGATCCTCATACATTCCAGACCAGTAATAGTTTCGGCCTACTCATACCTTTTTTCATTTCTAATGCCCTAACTTTTCAAGACATCTTTCTAATGCTAGTTTTTAAAGAGGTCTCCTTGGTACATACAATCTTATTCTCTGACCATCATCTATATTAGGGATATAGTAGAGTGCTCCGCAAAGGACAACAAAACTCTTTGCCTTTGCTCCAGTTAGAATTCCTTTCTCGACTGCTTCCTTCAGCTTTATCAGTTTCTTGTCGTTTAGTCTCTCATGACTTCTTCACCAAACATATTTCTTCCAATTCTGCCTTTTCTTCATAACAGCCTTTCTTCCTTTCAGTGAGAATTAATGATGCCTATTTTTTTAGCCTTATCACTCACCTCGGGCTCCTCTATCAATGATTCGTGTTCTAATTTCTTAGGAATAAGTGACAATATATCCGCACAACTATTCCCCTTACTCGATAGATACTCCATCCTTTTTGTAAAAATTAATGACATACTATCAACATTTTATCGTTTACCTCAGGGTTTGTTTTTTTTTTTATCACGGATTCTCTTTCTAGCCTCTTGTGAATTCGCAACTTTATATCTACACAAGTATTCTCCTTACTTGATAGATACTCCATCTACAGTTGTAATTACTCAACTGCACGGTCCACATTTGAATCTATCTTTTCGGTCTCAAACAAATGTTTTAACTTTTTGTGATCAGTTTTTTATCACAAATTCGGTTCCGTCCTAATAGTAAAGCAGCTTTTGCAGGGCATATACAATCGCATACGCCTCCTCTATTCCAGGCCACTTCTGCTGAGTTGGAGATAACCCGTGGGACAAAAAGTAAATTGGAATTTCTTCTTTAACTCCTGTAATTAAACTCTCATTTTCTAGGCAGGATTGAATTAAACATGCTCCAATACAGATGTCACTGGCATCCGTATGCAAAATCATTGGTTTGTTCTGTGGTGTTTAAAGGTTTTTTCGCGTCGAAGTCACCAATGTGGGGTTTGAAGGTATTTTAGGAGTTCAGTGGCTAAGGGCAAGGCTGTGTTGCCGTCAGATATCTGACTCCATATTTTGGTTATATTATTTTACCCCACGTTGACTGGCTGGCGCAATGCCTTGCCCAAAGAAGGTCCAAAAGAAATATGCAAAAAGAAAAGATAGAAACAGATAAGAGACGAAAACATTTCTTCCATACTTTCCTTTATTTACTTGGTGAATGGACTAACCAACGCTACGTCCCAAGACATAGCGTGGTACCCAAAACACCAGACAGTAAAATCGGTGTTGTCGGTTCGATGTCACTACCCGAAAAAGAGGTCGGTTCACAGAAAACCCGAGTATTTATCTCTCTTCACCGGCTCCAAATTCGCCACTCCAAAATCCTTCTAATTTTGGTGCGACCGCTTCCCATTGGCTACTTTACTTTTTATTATTTTTCTTTTTTTTTGATTTTAACCGGATGGATGCGTGGAGCCTTATGCGTGGCGACGCGTTTATACATTTTGTATCTGGCAGCCGACGAGTCAATATCCGGTTGGGAGTTTTACTGTTAATTCCTAAATCCCCACAGTTCCTATCTGGATATATCAATAATGGCACAGCTGTTAACTGTTCCATCAGAGCTTCAAAGTATCGCTAATAGTCTGGTGTTTTTCTTTGTCATGTTTATTAAGGGTACTACAACTCTGGAGAATCTGGGGATAAACTTCTTATAAAATCCCATGACTTATGAATCTTCTCACTTCTCTTACTGATTTAGGCTCTGGTATGGATCTTATCATTTCCACCTTCTCCAAGTCAGATTTCACTCCCTTCTTATTAATAACGAATCTTAGGTATTTTTTCTTTTCTTTTAAAAATTGGCATTTCTGCGATTTAGGCTGTAACCCATGCTGCTTCAGTCAATTTGACTGGTTGAGGCAGTTGTAAACTGTAAATGACGAAAGTGTTCCTCCGATTCTCCAGAAAACACAAAAATATAATCTAGATAAGCTATCGCAAATCCTTCCATTCATCTTAAAATTGTAGACATTAATTGCGAAAAAATTCCAGGGTCTCCAAATAATCCAAAGGGCATTGCTGTATTTAGTCCCAAATGGCATTCGAATGCAGTCTTCTGGAGGTCTTTTCCATCCATAGCTACCTTCCAGTAACCGGCTCTATGATCGATCGTGGAAAAACATGTAGGTTTTCCTAGAAGAATAGATATATCGTTTATCAGCGGAAACGGAATATGTGGCGGGTTTCGCTATTTTATTCAATGCCCAGAAGTCCACACAAAAGATATAACCACCGTTTTTCTTTCCAATGATAACTATCGGAAAACTCCATAGTGATCAGGACCGTTCTATTATTTCTGTGTCCAACAGTTTTTGAACGGCCTCTTGTATAATGGGGTTAGATATTGCCTTAAATTCGGTGTAGGGTGTTCTCCAATTTCGATCTTCATTGTGACTGTTTGAGTCTGGTCTAATTTTTTAACACTTCGAGCTATTAATTCCTTATTAGCTTCCAAAAGTATATTCGACTTTTGTATTTCTTGGGAGCTATAATCTCTTCCTTTTCCATAGGCCCTCTATCCTTGACCACTTTTGGAATTTACTAATTCGGCACTTATAAATAGCTTGAATGTCATTAGCATGTTTTAAAAGTTGGACCGTTATTGTCCCTTTGGGAGGTAAATAAATGACTCGGCGGGTTTTTTGTCAGACTATTGGTGAAAATTTGTAGAACAAGGACTGTAGAATTTTCACAAGCTTCACCGGTCTACAAGGAATGGAATAGAATTTATAAATTAACGGAGTGTGGAAATTTACAAAGCTTTTTGAATAGATGTGGTATAAGGCCATATGAAAGGGACACCCACTGAGACTCGAAATCACTCATGGTTTGCTAGACTCGTTTGCTAACCATAACACTACCTGCACTAAATTAACAAAGTGTGAGTTAATTAGTTTCCTCAGAATCGGCTTCATTCTGAAGGAAAAAGAAAAGCTTCAAAATTCTCCCGAGTTAATGTAAGTTTTGGGAGATATTTTTTCACAAAGGACAAAGAGCAGTTCAAGGAATATGGTAGAAGTTTAGCAAAAAAAGTTTAATTCCACAGAGCTTCTTCCTTTAGACTCCTTTTGACGGCCACGCTGAAAAGGAGACATCAAACAAGAAAAGTAAAGAAGATTTTTTCTGGGCAGTAACTGCAAGAGACCAGAAATTTGAACAGAAGAAAAATACAAGTGAAAAAAAAAAAAGAACTTTGTTTTCAGAAACCGTATTGGTTTTTCTGAGAGTAATTGTTGTTGCATCGTACAAATTTTACTGTGACTGTCCGACTAGTAAGTAAAGTTAGCGGCCTTTGTCGAGGGAGACCCAAAGGCTCCCTTTCCAATAGCTACTACACTGAGGTGTAGGGGAGGGCGCTACTTCATTTCCTGGATTGCTACACTCTATCCTTGATCCTTACATTATAATGCTGAGTGTTAAGCAAGGCAGCGTCAAGTACCATTTTTTGAGTCTTTGGTATGACTCGACCTGGGATTGAATCCTGGTCTCCCGCACCATTGGCGAATACTCTACTCATTAAGCCAATCTGCTTGGTGAAATTAGTGCAGAGCTGGCAAGAACGTTATTTGTTAAATTATTTCCTTTGAAATGAATTCCTTTTTATTTTAGGATAAAAGTGTTTGTTTGGCTCTGAAATATAGTTGATTGTATTTGTTAAACGTTGAGAATTCCTTTCTTTACTTGTTCTTATTCTCCTTTTTTATTCGCTTTCTTTCTTTTCCCCTTCCTTTAAAGATTTTAGCGCTAATACAGTTTTGGTGGTAACATTTAATGCTTACTAAAAGTTGCTTCCCTTATCCTTGAACCCTCGGGTGATAAGCTTGGAGTAATTAAAAAACCACGCCCGCTTTCTTATCTTGGTATTTCACCTGATTTTTGACACTCAAAACCATTGATTTGTTCACATTTGTCCGGAGCAATATCCACATTATCTTAAAACCTGTGTTAGTTATCACTATAAGCAAACTGCCACTTAAGTTTTCCTTAACTACATTCGGCAAAATCGATAATTCAGCGCTTTCCACAGCTAAATCCGGTGATGGAATTACTTGATATCATAGACACTCTTTCTTATTGGGTTCATCCAGTCTCCCAATGCTTGTAACTGCCGTCGTGGGGTGTATTTTCATCTCTTATTCAGAAAATACTTTTTTTTCTTTGTCTGCAATTCGCCGAGCGGGATTTCCTCCTTACCAACACCAATGTAGTTAGCTCAAAGTGAATTACTGCATTGTTTTTCAACTCGTCTTCCAAATTATCAATTCTCCGCCTAGACTGGGTTATATAAATCTCATGGACCGTTTTGAAGTTGTCTATTTTTTCGGCATGTCTACTATTCCTGATATTTCCATTTCCCTTCAATCAGCCTAAGAAACCTCAATATTTCTAGGTTTAATTCGAGTTTTATTCATCCTCAATCACTTCCACTCGAGTGTATTCAATACAGATATCTCTCAATCAGAGCTCTCACCAAGCATTTCCCTATCATAACCTTGTCTCAGGGGACCCAGTATATGTAAATGCGTCGATCTCGGGAATAGTGATTAGTGTTGTATTGTATGTTGATTGACTGAGGACTGGACAAATGACAGAGACAAGCGGATAAGTTTAAATTCAGGTTTTACTGAGCGAATCTTACACAAAAGGTGTATTAGTGTAGAAATCGCGGTTGTTGTATCACGTTGGTCTAGTCTCTGTTGGATGTCGAAAATCTGTGTTATAGAAAGTCTTAGTCGCAGCTGTCTCTTAATTTGTGGCGACAGCGCGTCTAGAAGATGAAGATGGTTGCTGTGCTAGGTGCAGATATTAGGTGTTGCTGTATGGTCAGGCTGTAGACGTTGCTAGAGACGGTCAATGATGTGGGTGCATTGGTTGCAAAAGCTGGATGATCGATGTCCCGGTTGTGCAGCAGTTTGGTTAACCGGGGGTGGAGGTCGAAGTGGCCTTGAAGTGTTGGTGCTAATCCGAGCAGTGAGTCGCTCGTGGACTAGATGTTGCAGATGCTGGTTGTAGAGGCTGTGTGATCGATGTTCCGGTTTGTTCAATCCTTGGTTTAACCGGGTGTGTGTCGATGTGACCTTAAGTGTTGATGCTAGTCCGAGCATGAGTCGCTCGTGGACTAGGTGCAGCAAATGCTATAGCCTGGTTGCGCAGGAATGGCTGCTAGATTCAAGCTGGAGCTAGTCTGAAGTTTGTGCTGGTTGCTTGGTTACGCAGGAACACCTGCGGGTTTAAGCTCCAGCTGGTCTGCAGTTGGTGGTAGTAGGTTGGTTGCACAAGAACGGCTACTGGGTTAAGCTGGTACTGTGTCGTTGTCTCATGGTATCTTCCAGGAAGGTGTAATGAGGAGACCAAAAGTGGTCTCTAAAGATTTTTCTGAGGGTAGCTCTTAGAAGAACTGTTGAGGATTGTAAGACTTTCTGAGGTTAGCTCTGAAAAGAGCTGTTTGAATGAGAAAAAAGAGCCACTGAAATACTGAGATTGGTCTGGTAGACTGTGCTGGGCCTGCGGCTGTGATTGGTTGGATTCCACGTCTTCTGCTTCTGCTGGTGGACGAAGATCCCATGTTCGGGAGCTTGGTTTGGTAGCGAGGACGTAGACCCTATGCTGCGGGAAGAAGTAACGGATTCTTCTCTTCCGGGCTGAACCCGGCGGTATTTGTTACTGCCTCCCACCAGACAGGACTTGACACAAGGTCAATGACCCGAAGGTCGGTTTATAGTGAGGGTTAGGGGAGAAGGAGGTCGGGCTCCAGCCGAGTCTCGAACTCTGCTGGACTATGCTAGTCACTTTAGTACACTGTGAGCCTTGCTAAACATGGACCCAAACATGAGTCCAGGTACGATGCCTTATAATAGCTTAAACTGGACCAAGAGATCCAGTGCTATACAATGATGTCAAAGATATCATCACCCACCCGAAGGTAGTCCAGCCGAACCTAGAAGCTTTTCGGTCTCGAATCTGTCCTTGACCTTGAACACCGCTCCGAGCCGAAACCCAGCTACCCCGTTAATTGTCATTGCCTGCCACAAGACAGGACTTGTCAATGATCCGAATGTCGATTATAGTGGGGTTGAGGGAGGGGGAGGTCGGGCTTGAGCCGAGACTCGAACCCTGCTGGACTATGCTGGTCATCGTGTTACCTATTCTAACCAGCAGCGTAAACTAAATAGGGTTTGTATATAAATTCCACAAACCAATTTCCGGTTAGGGTCGCATAGACCGCAGCAACCAATGGTCAACACAAAATGGAATCAACAAAATCCACCAAACTACTTGTGGAAATTTGTTAAGGAACTGGTGATCCTGTTTCACCGAATATCAGCAGCCCCTTGGGGTCACGTGGTGTCCACTATAAAAAAGAGCTCCAACTGGAGATTCTTCCTCTTTTTTGCACTCCCACCGCTGTTAGCAACAGGTCCATTCGTAGCAGCCATGGACGGCAAACGTATTTGGTACATTCCACCAGCTAGGAGCCAAGAGCGACGAACGCACGTGCTGAGTTGAAAGGAACAGGACACACAGCTAAGTTCCAGCAGGCATTTTATCTGCACACCTTACCTTACCTTAAACCTTTACCTTATAACTTTATCTTACACCTTTACCTTATAACTTTACCTTATAACAACCTTACAACTAAACCTTACAAACCTTACAAAACCCTACCACCTATCTGAACCTTGAACTCTTTTTTGAACTCTTACATATTCGTTGTTTGTTCCATTTGGTGTAAAACCCAGTTTATTGTTGTTGTTGTATATAAACTTTGTTACAATAAAAGTCGTTCGTCTCCTTTCTTCAAAAGCTGTCAACTATTTCCCTACTGCTGTTGAAGTACGGTTTATTCTTTTACAAAACGTAGGAATAAATCAGGCTTTTCGGGGCTTATAAAAATCCCCATAAACTCCATGACTGGATATTGTGGTTGTCGTTAAATTGATATTACAAAAAACAACTATATTAAAATAAAGCACAGCTAACAGGTCAATTTAGCGACAGTTACAACGATAACCTCACCTGTTAACTCTCCTTCCTCGGAAAATAAGTCGAATATTTTGGTTTTCTTTCATACCTTGATTCTTAATAATTCTACCTCATTTTTATCATCCCTTATTCTTCCTTTTCTATGGTATTTATTCTTTCTTTCCTCAAAGAGCCTCTTCCTTTCTCATTTCTTGCTTTGGGGTTTTCTACTATCCTATATTTTCTTTTATTTTGACAATTTCTGACTACACGATCTTTTTTTTTACTGCCATAGTATGTTCTTTTGAACACCCTATCTCGGTCCTTCTCTTATTGTGACAATCTTTGCCTACATGATCTTCCTTTCCGCAATTGTAACATCTTATTTTACGTATAATTTCCGACTATATGACCTTCCTTTCCACAGTCATAACATCTAGTCCTGGCACACTTTCTAGCAAAGTGACCGTTTATTCCACATGACAAGCGCATCTTTCCTCTCGGGACTTTCTTTCTAGAGCTGATAGAATACACATTTTTTTAGCCTTAAAATAATCAACCCCCAAAACACAGAATAAGTACATTCTAGAAATTTTGGATCAAAATCGCATTAACATTGAAGTTACATTTTTATATTTTTCAATCAATCAGCTAAAAACAGAAAATAAGAACATTCTAGAAAATCCGATTCAGAAACTAATTAACAGAAAATATTTAGGCTCTAAAACAAATAAGTAAATATACGAATCTGACTGGTCAAAAAATGTCTGCGTGCTTGAATTTTAGGACCCGCAATAAAACTATTTTTAGTCCACTTTAGTGACCCCAAAAAGTATAAATAAGGAAGAATTTAATCAACCAGGTCATTCATTCCATTCGACTACCAAAAGGCCATTCATTCCACAGCCAAAAGTTCATTCCTTCGACTACCCATCAAACACGGGACACGGCAAAGAGACGTGCGACCTTTTTTTTTTACCAATGCAACACGTAGTCGCCAAGACATCTATTCCTTACATGTCCTTTCAAGCCACATTCATTATATATCTTTAACCTCTCACTTAGATCTACTATTCTCGATTCTCCCTTTTCGCTTAATCGTCCCAACCTTGTGAGCAATACTTCACTTTTCCTAGCCGATGCAAATGTGTTCGATGTTTCCGAGGAATCCCTAGCAACATCCTCTCAGATCAGAAGATTTTGTAGCGAGTCCGTAAAATATTTTGCCGATTGCGCTTATACTACGGGTTCCCCTCTTTTGGCTAGATCAGTATATGCTACTTCGCCAAAGCTGACACTCAACCCACACAGATTCCTCTTAATTTTATTTGATCCCTACCAAGGCCCTCGCCGCCTCAGTCATTTGCCCAGTCGGCTGGGGCTGTAGAATACACAGACTGCACCTCTGCAGAGGGCTAAGACCCTCCAACGAGTGTCCTAGATATGACACTAAACAATCTGATGGTGAGGTTCCAGTGATGCTGGAGCTTTGGGGAATGCAGAGTACCCCTTCATTGCCATTACTCCCAGGTCCACTCAGGCCCGGAGTGGTAGCACCTGATAGGGCCCTATCTATGGGTTGAATAATACTAAACTGTGTAGTTATACTAAGCTGAATTGTTTGAAATAGAACTGTTAGACTAAACTGAATAGCTTGAAATAGAAATGTTTTTGACAATTAAACTGTGTACTTACATTTACACTGTGTACTTATGCTAAACTGAATTGTTTAAAATAGAACTGTTTTGACATTTAACTGTGTGTAAACAAAATCTAGACTTATACTAAACTAAATTGTTTGAATTAGAACTGTTTGAATAAACTGAATAGCTTGAAATAGAAATGTTTTCGACTATTAAACTGTGTACTCATGCTAAACTGAATTTTTTGAAATGGAACTGATTATTTGTAGAGAAATAGATTTGGCATTTAATAGCCTACAAGGGTTGATGCTCCATAAAACCCAACCAACCCACCAACTAATCAGCCTCAGTCATGCTTGCATAGCTATCAAAATGACCATTTATTCCTAGCTCTACATCCTTCCATGACAGATTGGAATTTCTCTCCAAGAAGTTTCAGAACCACTATAAGCCTGGCTCTTCTGTGTAATCGTAGACCAGTCCTACCCTCGTATATTCTGCTTTTCTTCTTCCAGATTGCATCTATCCACGGATGGAACCCTGCCTGTGAATAGGTATCTTTGATCCCAAGATATTTAGCTTTGCCATTTGTCTCTGTGGATGGTCAATCTGGTCAGTCATTTCTAATTATCCAAGCTAAGCAACAATTCCTAACTACCCGTACAACTTATGTAAAAAAATGTCCACAGCAACACTCAAAGAACAATCAATAATTGAAAACAGAAGAAAGAATTTCTGACCTACCTGAATCCTCTCAACTGTCTCTCATTGTGCTGCTTTCTTCTTGGTTTGGTTTCTTAAGATGTTTTCTTGAAATCTTCAGGTATTACAGTCTCTTCTGGACAATCTCACATTCAATTCTGAAGTTCTCCAAGACTAATGTTCTTTCTTGACATTCTTCTTGCTCCATTTAGATACTCCCTGGGTCAGAATTCTGGGTCACATGCCAATATATCGTGGGTTCAGGAACTCTAGTCATCAAAGTACCAATACAAACTCGAACCCCACTCTCAAGTCACATATCTTGGTCATACCACCAATATAAACTCAAACACTAGTACCAGGTCACAGCTGTGTCTTCTTAACCATCAACTTGTTCTCTAGGAAAATGATAAAATCTGATTTTTCATATTAAACTAATCCAGTAGACTCTGAAAAAAATTATAACTACTATATTCTCAAAGACAAGGTAATCTTATTAGATTACAATTAGTTAATTTTGTCACACTTCTGTACCATTATGGTCCAGTTGAAACTCATAAAATATACATGGTGCATTCAATAAGTTTCCAGACTTTTTAGTACAGGCATTTAAAATTGTCGTAGACTCTTGAAAATTCACCACGTTATTGCTATACATCTTATGAGATGATTGACCAGTTTTTATGATTTCAGCTTCAAATGAACAGCTACAGCAGCAATTGGAATACACCCTACTAAAGCCTGATTGTCACAGCTGATGAATTTCAAAAATGCAATCTGGACGTCAGGACATTTTAGAAGAACGATATGCAATAAAATTCTGTTTTAAACTTGGAAAAAATGCCACAGAAACATATGGAATGCTTCAGACTGCTTTTGAACCATCTTGCATGAATTGAGCATCAGTTTTTGAGTGGCATAAGAGATTCAAGGAAGGCAGGGAGTCTGTGAGGGATGATGAGAGGTGTGGGAGGAGTAAAGAAATTGATACACCAGAGTTGATTGGCCAAAGGGTTAGGGTTAGGGTTACTATGTTGAGGTTTTAAGGGAGTTCAGGAAGAGATTCTGTCGGAAGAGGCCAGCACTCTTCAAATCGGGTCAGTGGCATTTCCAGCAGGACAATACACCAGTCCACACTGCCATCCTTGTCACAGACTATTTGACCAAGATGGGCATCAAGACAGTTCCTCACCCTCCCTATAGTCCAGACCTTGTTCCCTGTGACTTTTGGTTATTCCCTAAGCTCAAGGAAAAACTTAGAGGCTGTTGTTATGAGACAATTGAGGAGATGAAAGAGGCTATGACAAAGGTCCTTGACACACTCACACAAGAGGACTTCCATGGGGCCTTCCAGAAGTTGTTGGAACGGTACAAAAAGTGCATTGCAACCAGAGGAGATTACTTCGAAGGGAACTAGAGTTTCGTGTGTGTACTATTAATAAAAGTGCCCATATGAAAAAAGTCTGGAAACTTATTTAATGATCCTTGTAAGTTCCTAAATTAGACTATGTTGCACATTCACCTGTTCAGCTCTCAAATCACACATCGAGAGAAGCAATGCACAATATGTCAGTACACTAACTACCAGGATACTACCAACCACAGCGAGTAACTTCCAGGGCTTGAACTACTTTGGTCATGTGATATATGTACTGCAAACTAGTACGTATCAAAA
The DNA here is from genome assembly GCA_963585895.1 of Sepioteuthis lessoniana. Lineage (NCBI taxonomy): Eukaryota > Metazoa > Mollusca > Cephalopoda > Myopsida > Loliginidae > Sepioteuthis > Sepioteuthis lessoniana. The sequence goes on along the minus strand of CAUZXS010001444.1, from coordinate 43,830 downwards.
TATTGCAAAGCTTTTTACTCACTCTAGAAATAATAAACAATGAGACTTTTCCCCTATGTTTCTTTGCTTCTCTATACATAACTACTGTAAACAGATATATAAAATTAACAAGTGAGTTTTGCCTTTATTCAAATATTCACCTTAAGGTTGACAGATATATCCACTACAGCAACATTTTTCTATTTAAATAGCATGATGAAATTTACTTGGAGATACTAAATTAGGAAGAGTGCAGATATTTTGCTAATCTTAAGCAAAGAACTAATGATTAATACTTTGTTATGACGCAGAGAGCACAGATATTCTGATCCTAGGTAGAAGTGCCATATGGAAATAATCTTATCATTTTTGACAGGCATTATGCTAATTATTACACAATCTTCACTTTTAGAGATGTAATAACCAATACTTTGTTTTTTTTTAAGAAAGTGTTGTTGAATTTAAAATTTACCAACTTCTGTTTAATCAGAGAACTAAATGTTTCCCATGATTCTCCTCAGTAATACTGTGGGCTATCCACTTTTAAAAAAAATGCATTTTCTGTTTTTTTTTATGCCATATTCCTTTCCCTATTCATATGGATTTACAGTAAAAAATATATGGTATTGCCCAAAAGTACATACCAACAACTTTTTTGAAATAAAAAGTTTACTTCTAAACCAAAGTTAGCAGTATATGAGTATTATAAACAAATAATTACAAATGAGTTTGATCATTAATGAGTGCTATTAATGTCGAACAAAATAAGAAAAAACATAATAAATAACTATATATACTGCAATGAGGAAAGGAAATAGAAAAAGAAATAAACAAATAAAGTCAATTCTCATATTGAAAGAAGAGTCACTCTGATAACTTGAGTTTACACAAATAGGTTGGGTTCAAAATGATTTTTATAGATAAAGTAGAAATAATTGTTACTTGGTTATATAATGATTTTTAAACTATAATTTATATAAATAATTTTGCCAAAAACTGAATTTACAGATTTTTGTATTTTGGGTCCATGGAACAAGGGAGATAACCATATGTTTATAGGTTGATCTTGCCTTATATTCTGCCATCCATTGAGAAATTGAGCTCTTTGAAATAAAACTTGTCCATCCTGTTTTCCCCCCAGCTGTATTTATCCAACTCCTCATCCAGGTTAAGTTTTCAGTGGAATACTGGTAGTTTTAATTCAAACATTTCTCCTAGATTTGTAGCTATACCAGAGGGGAAGACCACAGTCTGGCCTACTATTTACTCATAGCTGGGGAGAGAAGAGATAGATTCATGCCTTTCCCAAGGGTATTAGTCTGAAGTGAAATGTTTGTCAAGTCCATTTTCATATGATAATAACCCTTATACCACATGCTTCCAGCAGTATACACTATTCTCTGAATATGTATGTTTATATGAAGATAAAAGAGGAATTTATTGACTTAAAAATAGAGAGGAGGTGTCTTCTTACATAAAATAATATATGCTCAAGATCTGGTCAGAAATGATCCATTGATTTTAGAGAGAAAAAAAGGAATAGCACTGTAGTCTCCTTCAAAATACATTTTATAATATTTATAAATAGTTATACATTTACAAAAACGTCAGACACCTATTTGTCCATTTTAGAAGGGAAGTGGAATATACAATGCGGCAAGTCCATGATTAAACAAAGGCTACAAGAGAATCTGGTCTGGTTTGGTTTATTTTTAATAGCATATCAATTCCTTATGGGTTATTAAATGTTGAAATTTGATTGTAATCATAACTACATTTTCAATGCTCCATTGCATCTTTTAATTGCCCTTTTTATTAGTTCATAATCATTTGTTTACAGTCATATATAAGTATTCCTCTGTAATACAAGTAATTTGCATACAATTATTTGGTTTGGTTTCTTTGTTTAATGACATATCAACCTTTGTAGGTTATTTAATGCCAAAGCTATTCTCCTTGAAGAACAGTAGTGGTACTATTTAACCCATAGCTGGGAGGATAAGGGGGTTCATACCTTGCCCGAAAGTGAACGTAACAGCACAACTGGAGTACAAACTTGCTTACCATATTTACCAACCCCTCTGCTCCGGCAGGATATGACACAAGGTCAATTTTTAAGCGGAGTTTAACAGGTTTGAATTCAGAGTTTTCCTTCTCCTAGACTAGTTGCCACACCAAGGCTAAAGAACCTAGTCTGCCCTACTATTTACCCATAGCTGGAGGGAGAATAATTGAATTCATACCTTTCCCAAGGGTATTAGTGCTATGTGAAATGCAATCAGTCTCGTCCAGGATTTGAAATCGTGTTGCCGTGTCCATTTCCTACGATGACAACCATTACACTATGGGCACCTCCTTGCTTACTACAATTCCACAGTCCATCACTTTAACCATTACACTACGAGGACATCCCCACAATTATTTGGTTTCAAGTAACTAATTCTTAGTAAATAATTACAGCAACAAGTTATTATTCTTAAAACAAATAATTTGCATTTATCAAGTTTAACTAACATCAATAATCCTATTTAATAATAATCATTTGTTTATATATAATTATTTGGTTTCATGTAACTATTACTATTTAATAATAACACTGGCCTGTGATGTTTCCAAGGTTGAATATATAAAAGCTGATTTTAAGGCAGTTTTTATGCTGAATCTAAAAATCATCCTCAGTTTTTCTAATCAGATCAAATTTTTAAGATACAAGCTCCTACTTGAAATGTATAGCACAGTATTATAACTATTTATTTTCTTACTGAATTAAGTAATGCTAAAATTAGGGCTGATATATTCACAGAAAGCTCATATTGAGCCATAGTAAACTGAAAAATACACTAAAGAAGCTATTTATGGATGAAAAGTCTTTTCAAGGACTTCCTCTTATGTTCAGCAGCCACTATATCCGGTTTCAAGCACCAGCAGTTGTGAGAAAGTTTACATCCAACCAGCCTTGGTAGTGCACTTCTATAATGTGAATGTCTTGGTGAAAGCATTTACCTTGCTCTTCACTCAAATCTCCATAGTTCTTTGCAAAATTGTCCAAGTGTGACTACACAAAGTACAGTTTGACTGACATTCATACCCCAAGTTGGCAAAAACTCTTCAGTAGCTTTCCTTTTCATATTCTGCACACTGGTGGTTTCCAAGGTAGTTTATAACTATTGACTTCAGTGACTGCCAGGCAGACAGTTCAGCTTCACTCAGTGCTTCACCAAACACTGGGTCCTTCATGAGTTCTCTTATTTATGGGCCATCAAATATACCAGCCTTGAATTTCTTATCCATGGGAACTTCTGGAGGAAAGCAAACCCACTGTCTTCCCTGTCCATTACCTTTACTAAGTTCTTCATTACTCTTAACTTGATATGTAAGGGTGAAACTATTTTGTTTGGTTCAACAAGAGAGTGAGATTGAACATTATGGGAGCCAGATTTTAACCCTTGTCTTAACAGTCACTCTTGTCTGACATAATGTTGGTCGTCAGCCCAGCTGTTCCAGAGACACAGAAAACAAGGATACTTTGTGTACCCATCTTGGAGCCCAAGGACCAGTCCAACCACCTTAAGATCTACAAAAATCAACCATTTGTACTCCTGGTAGTTAACAGCAGACAACAAATGATCCGTGTTGTTGTGAGTTTCTTTCATTTGTACTGAATGCCCAATAAGGATAGATGAAAAACTATTCTCATTATGTAGAATTGCTTTGAAACTTCTGCTGGATGAGTCAATAAAAAGTCTCCATTCTAAAGCATCATATTCTAAGCCCATTGATTTGATCAATCCAGCAATGTTGTTGCAATAAACCAATGATGACTTATCCTGGAATGTGAAAAACTGTCTTGATTCTCTCACAGTCTCAATATCAGTAAAACAGTGTTCCAAGAGTCAATAGAATTTTCTCTTTGAGATGTGAACCCAGCAGCTGAGTAGACTCCTTTGAAAGGTTCAGGTCTGGTGTCAGGTTATTGAGTTCTGCTTGTGTCAAGGGTACTGGCTAGTTGTCATCTTCTGGTTTGTATGCATCATCCTTAACTACAAGAGTCATGTCACTATGTCCAGAATCAGAGCTATATTCCATGTTACCATCTGGCTCAGAACAGGAAGGTCTGGGCCATGGGAAATTGGTCTTATGGCAGAAGGAACATAAGGGTATTATACATGGTGCTTATTCTTGCAATTTATTCTTTTTAGATTTATCGTCCAAAAATAGCAGTCCCTAATGTGATCTTTTCCTTCGGTCCAGACCATTGGAATAGAAAATGACATACTTTTCATTTTACCATTCCTCCAATACCTCAAGTTCACCACACATTTTACACCAAATATGAGGAGCAAATGGCTTATTCTGATCCCCTAGTTTGACTCCAAAGTAATCGCATTATAGTTTCTTTACAAAGTCAGTGATTTTTGCTTGACAGTTAGGAAGAACCAGATTACCTCAGATATAATAGAACCTGTAAGGATTATTCTTAGACTTGTGATCCATTCTAACAGGAGTACAAGTATAAAAGAGAAAAAAAAAAATCAGCTCTCAGCTCGTCATTGACACTTGACACAGTACATTAAAAATATTTTAAGCTGAGGGATAAGCCTTGCCTTCTCCAGGTATGTGGGTATTAGCTAGTAGGGTGGTACACTGTAGTTAGGTACACATAGAATATTATAAGCAATACTAAACATCAGCACCCACGATCAGCTGTGACTAGTAAAGTCCACAGGATTTTGAATAAGAATTATTGTTGTAACACTATCATAGCATTACAAATTGACTGGTGATATTAAATTAAATACTTAGGACTAATTGGGATAATTTGTTGAAGATTAGTTATAGTCTTTTGGTAAGGTAGTGTAGATTTTTCTAAACTACTAATATATATATAAATAAATAAGATATAATAATAATAATGGATTCACACCTGGTGACATCATGTGCTTGAATGGGTTAAATTGAAAGGACAAGGACACCAAGATTGTTAACTGTAAGGGTCAAATCAGTCGATCTGGGTTTGATTGTCGGAATAGAAAAACAAAATTTTATTTCAAAATCTAATGTCAGCTGAGTGCGAATCTATGGAAAATTATGGCTAAAAGCCTGGCACAAGGCCATTAACACAATATTAGAATATTATTGAGTGGCTCATCAATCAAAGAAAAGCGGTGTGGAACTTTCCCCCCTCCCAAAGATGTGCAATGTGGAGCCATAGTTTTTGATTGGCTGTCCGGTTAAACACGGGCCTCAGGGTGGGGCTTCTCTACCCCCACCCAATGATTACGCAATGGGGCCACTGGTCCAGCATTTCTATTGGCTGGCCAATCAGAACCATGTATTCAGGGGTTTGGACCCTTATAAAAGAAGATTCTGAAAAGAGAATAAGCAGATCGAAGGCTGGTTCCGCAGACTGATGATTTGAAGCGCTTGCCACCAACTGCCGCTTTACCCAGAGTCTTGACCTTTCCTACCAAATTTAATTTGCTCAAGACAGACTCAAGGTTAACTGTTATCACCAGTCAACTTCTCACTCCAAACTGAAACCCCTTGTTGTTGTATATGATTTTTAATTATTGTATAATGAATAAATGCTGTCAACAAGCATTCCTGAGTTATTGAGGTAGTTGACCAGCTAACAGCACCGGTAAAGTTGGCCATCTTCCGACCCAGCCAGAACCAAGAGAAGTCTGAATCAGCTCTTCCCCAACTTTCCTGTGGATTGAACAAAACAACATAGGCATGGAAATCTGGGTAAGCAGATTCACCAGAGACTTTGATCTATAAGTGGCTTACCGCATGACATGCACTTATAGGACCACATTGTGTACAACTTGTGAAGTATTCAAGCACATCTTAAAAACCAGACCTGACTAAACACAATGAATGTTATTTTTGAATTCAGCATAAACTGGCGATCATATATCACTTGATAAACCTTAACCTTTGGAAAAAATTCTATTAACGTAGGCCAGCATAAATATCCTAGGTAATTACATGGTTTCATATAAATAATGATAATAACCATTTGTAAACAATTATAATGTTAAGTATAAGGTGCATACGATAAGTTTCCAGACTTTTTTCATATGGGCACTTTTATTGATAGTACACACATGAAACTCTAGTCCCCTTTGAAGTAATCTCCTCTGGCTGCAATGCACTTTTTGTACCGTTCCAACAACTTCTGGAAGGCCCCATGGAAGTCCTCTTGTGTGAGCATGTCAAGGACCTTTGTCATAGCCTCTTTCATCTCCTCAATTGTCTCATAACGACAGCCTCTAAGTTTTTCCTTGAGCTTAGGGAATAACCAAAAGTCACAGGGAACAAGGTCTGGACTATAGGGAGGGTGAGGAACTGATGTATCGATTTCCTTACTCCTCCCACACCTCTCCTCATCCCCCACGGACTCCCTGCCTTCCTTGAATCTCTTATGCCACTCAAAAACTGATGCTCAATTCATGCAAGACGGTCCAAAAGCAGTCTGAAGAATTCCATTTGTTTCTGTGGCATTTTTTCCAAGTTTAAAACAGAATTTTATTGCATATCGTTCTTCTAAAGTGTCCTGACATCCAGATTACATTTTTGAAATTCACCAGCTGTGACAATCAGGCTTTAGTAGGGTGTATTCCAATTGCTGCTGTAGCTGTTCATTTGAAGCTGAAATCATAAAAATTGGTCAATCATCTCATAAGATGTATAGCAATAACATGGTGAATTTTCAAGAGTCTACGACAATTTTAAATGCCCACAGGAAAAAAGTCTGGAAACTTATTGAATGAACCTTGTAACTATTCTTAATACAAATAATTTGCAGTTATACAGTATCAAGTATTCCCACCTAATACAAATAATTCTAATTTCAGTATTGATAGCCAGATGTTTCAAGGACCCAAATGGTGTTTTAGTTCAATAAATGTTTTGAGCACAAAAATTTTACTGATTTGAGCCAATCTTGGTTAAGTGAAATTCTTATTGAACATTAAGTAGTGAGGTTTGACTGTTTTTATTAGAGGATTCCCAGCGGTTAGAGTGTTTGCCAATGGCCCGGGAGACCTGGGTTCAATCCCAGGTCGAGTCATACCAAAGACTTTAAAAATGGTACTTGATACCACCTTGCTTAACACTCAGCATTATAAGGTACGGTTCAAGGGTAAAGTGGAGCAATCCTGGGAATGGAGTAGCGCCCTCCCCTACACCTTGGTGTAGTAGCTATCGAAAAGGGAGCCTTCGGGTCACCCTCGACTATGGTCGCTAACTTTACTTTACTTACTAGTGGTGTATGACACAACAAAACTGACCTTATGACAATTATTATCACAAGGTGAGTTATTGTGTTGAATTTTTAGTATGCAAATATTCTATAATATTAACTATGTCTCTCACTGAATTTTTGGGAAACAGGACATTTTAGAATTAAATTTTCTATGATAAGGTACTTATAGATTTGCCTGGTGATAAAAGTGAAATAGGTTTACAATTAATTTGGCTAATGGAAGCAAAGTTCTAAGTACTTTTTGGGTATTCCATCTTGGAAAATTTTCAGATCTTACACACACCATAATAATCTCCCTTGTCTTTCACACTAACAAGATGTAATAAATAGTACATTAATGTGACAGAGCTGAAATGATGAAAAATCAGGCAAAAGAGAACTGAAAGAAGGAAATAATATTCTTTTGTTTTTTTGTGAAAGTGAAAAAAAAAAAAAAAAAAAAAAAGACAAAATGACTCATTGATATCCTTATTTTTCATTTTTATGTTAAAAGAAAAAGAAAAGGAGTTTAAGTTCTAATCAATAAAAAATCTGAGTGCAAAGATTATTTGGTGTGCAAAAATTCCAAGCAATCTTTTTTGAGGGTCCTGTTGATGACGATTAAAATACAATGACTGTATCCCCAGCAGAGAGGTAAAGCCTGCCCCACTAAAAAAGAGGAGAATCCTGGGTGTGACACCAAATTGCATCTGGTGGTGAGGTTCCAGTTCTGCCATTACATCCAGAGTGATAGTAGCTGTTAGGGCCCCATCTATACATCAAATAGATCTGTTTAAAAATTATTTGTATTCTATTGATAGGACAGTGTGCAAAAAAAAAAAATTCTCAAGAAATAACTACACAAAAAATGTAAATATGAATGTATGGTGAATGTGATTCTAGGCATTAAATAACCCTAGACAGGTTGACATACTGTTGAAATTAATCAATCTTTTTTTTAAACTAGAGACTGAATATGCAGTTGAAAACCATTTTTTTTGCAGGAAAATTTGCATACCCATACTTAATAGAACTAATTATAATTTAATATTTAGAAATTCATTTTTAAGAGTAAAAAATATAGAGTAAAATTTGGCTCAAAGTAGTATGTGACAATTTCATATTGTAGTGCAAGAGATTGTAGTATTGTTCTTTTAGCCTCCCTTTTCTCATAGCATTAAGCAAAAATAGTAGAAATAAACAAGTGATAAGCATCTTTAAAGGAACAAAAACAAGAAGTTTTAACAGTACTTAAATGAAATTTATACACTATTTGCATGTTGATACATTTTGAAAAAAAAGTATTGATAAAAAATGGGATTTTGCTGTTAAAGTTTGTATGAGAAAAAGCAAAATTTGTTGTCATAAATATTTGTAAGTGTTTAAGAAATATTTGGAGTGTGGATGACATAATGATTATCATCAAAGAAAACACACTCAGAGGGAAAGGTATGTATCCACCCCTCTCCTAGCAATGGGTAAAATAATAGGACAGACTTAGCTCTCTAACCTTGGAAGTAGGCAAACTGGTCTAAGGAGAAGGAAAAACTTTAAATTCAAGACCTGCATAGTGTTGTGCAGAGAATCTATGGGACACTAGTGTGCTATTCTTCTGTTATCAGCTCATCCAAAAGCCTTCACCACTATAGCTGTGTAATTCATTCGCCAAGCTTCAACTTAGTTAATGGTAATTATCAAATCAATAGACAACATTATCTATTATTTACATGAGCAATATCAGATAACCTTACAAAAAATAAAATACAAGTACCTATTCAAGATTCACAAACTATTTGAAAAATTGGCACCCCCTCCCTGCCCATCAAACACACATTTTGACTTTGTGCTATACTAAGTAAATAATATAAGTCTAAATCATTTTATGCTGAGCACTGACAAATCAAAAATCTTAAATAGTAAAAAAGTTAAATTTGCATACTGAAAACTGTTTATTTTCCAAAGGGTCATTATATATATATATATATATATATATACACACACACACAGCATACAGGCACAGAATTTAAACTATTAATACTATTCTGAGAAATCATTGTCAACTTTTATTTTTTAAATAGGTAAATTAGTAACAATGCTATAACTAACAAAAATAATGAAATACAATTTTACATTTAAAGAATTCCAAACTTTTGTGAAGTAAGTAGTACACTTTTGTTAGTAAATACATTTATTGTTATTTTTGAGAAAAATTAACATTTTAGGTGGGTGATTTGATTTAAAATAAGACTAACAACACTATCCCAACCATATATATTCATATATATCTCCCATTCTTTAAAAATAAAATATAAAATCATGTAAAAATAAAAAGTTTAATCGCAAAGTAAAATGTTTGGTCATATTTTAAATTGATTTAATAATACAGAAACAGAAAAATGTATAACATCAAACCATGAATAATCCTAACAGAAGATCATCATCATGGCTTGTCTTTGTGAATGAAGATTAAGACAATAGTTAACATTGACTATAAATATATTCATGGCTGACAAAGCTGCTGGTCTGGTCAAGATTTGATAACAGAGTTGCAGTTCTTCCTACTGTGCCATTTGTCCTGAAAGTGTCCCTGCAGGTATTTTCAAAGGAGATAACATGTTTGTATCATAGTTTTGAGCTAAGATGGACTCTCGGTGATGGTTGATGTAACAAAAGATTAATTTTCTATATTAAGTGATAGTGTTTATAAGATCTGAAATTATTAAATGTAAATTTAATGTTTCTAATGATGGTGATGATGATGTCATTGCTGCTGCTTCTCTTATACAAAACTCAGTTAATTAGATCAATGATATACACATTTACTGTCTTTAGCAGGATATAACACAAGGTCAATTTTTAAGTAGAGTTTAACAGATTTGAATTCAGAGTTTTCCTTCTCCCAGACTAGTTGTCATACCAAAGTTAAAGATCTTAGTCTGCTCTACTATTTACTCATAACTGGAAGGAGAATACTTGGATTGATACTTTTCACAAGAGTATAAACACTATTTGAAATGCAAACAACTTTGCTCAGGATTTGAACTTGAGTCACTGTGTCCATTTCCTAAAACAATAAACATTACATCACAAAGACTTCCAATAACAGAACAATGATATATCTTCTATCCATGCTGTGATTTCTGTTTGAATTTTAAAATAACAAATAAGGAAAATTTTAAACTAACAATAAACAATTTTTCAGAAATAATCACAAAACTTTTGGCCTAGAATAAATTTTGCCAGTTTTTTTTATGTTGTTCAGTCTTCCAGTGTGTATTTACCCTCCCCTAGAGGCTGGATATGACACAAGATCAATTTTAAAGAAGAGTACTGCTGGTTAGAATTCAGAGTTTTCCTTCTCTTAGAGTGGTTGCCTTTCCAAGGCTAGAGAACTCAGTCTGCAAAACTACTTACCAATAGTAGGGGGGGGGGAGAAGAAATGGATTAATGTCTTTCTCTAAGAGTATTAACATGAAGTGGAATGCAACTTTGTCCAGGATTTGAACCCATATCACTGATTCCATTTCCTAAGACAATAACCATTGTGCTAAGTATGCTAATGCCTCTTAGAAAGTCATGAATCCATCTCCTCTCCCTGCATCAATAGGCAAATAGTAGGATAGATTAGGTTATTAGCTTTGGTAGAAGAAAACTAAATTCAAACTAGCTTTACTCCACTTAAAAAATGACCTTGTGTCACATCCTGTCCACGGTGAAAGGGTTGGTTTAATACATAGTCTTCAAATAAGTCATCTTAATTTTTAAAGGGGATACAGTTTATCAATTTTGTTTTTTTGATGACATAGCAACTTTCTGTTTATGATTCTATTTAAATGTTTAACCAATAATTCATTTGTTGAATATATCTTCATATTTCATTATAAATTTTCATTTGATTCTTAAATTTTTTTTTACTTTTCTTTGTTGTTTTTTTTTTAATGGAGCTCAGTAGAATATATAAATTATAGGAAAAAATAAAGGTAACAAAATATTGCTTTAATTGCCTTTCAAAGAGGAAAATATATAAATATGATGCACTTTCATTGAAATCTAAGAACTATATTGATTTATATAAATATAAGACAACACAAAAAACATATTTGTATTCTTTGATAATTATCATAAAAGTATATTAAATAAAATTGTAGATGTATATTGAGTATAATTTGTAAGAAAATATCAATTTTGTTATATCAACAACTGCTGAAAAGTTCTTAGCAAAACCAAGAAGGGAATAAAAAATCTATTCAACAAAAATTTAAATTAAAAAACATCATTTGATGAACCAATAGCTTTTCAGCATATCCTTCTATCTACACAACCCTTCTGTAAGACGTGACACAAGGTCTGTTTTTTTAGCAAAGTTGGTTTTGTTTTGTTTTGTTTTGTTTTACTTTTCTGTTTAATGGCATATCAACCTTCATGGGTTAATTAATGCCAAAGCCATCCTTGTAGAAGAATGGTAGTTGTACTATTTAATCCATACCAGGAAGATGAGGGAGTTCATACTTTTCCCAAGGGGAATTAGTCCAAAAGTGAATGTAATAGAGTTACTAGAGTTCAAACTTGCTTACTTCAAGATCATAGTACATTATACTATAGAGTTTCCTCCATAGTTGGTTTGAATTCAGAGTTTCCCTTTTCCTAGACTGGTTGCCTAAAACTGTCTGCCCTACTATTTTCCTATAGCGTGTGTGAGTGTATGGTGGGGGGGAGAGAAAGAAGAACAGATGGATTCATGCCTTTCTGAAAGGCATTAGCGTAAAGTGAAATGCAAATAGCCCAGTCCACAATTTGAACTCAGGTCACTGATTCCATTCAGTGCATCCTTGTATATACATGCATACCAAAAAATTGCTGAAAAGTTCTCAACCTGACTAAAAAGAGAATGATCTAGAGCCATGAAACATGCATGATATTCTACATGTTCATCCTGAAGTTCAGAACATTTGACACTTCATTTCTTCTTTTTTTTAGTGCTTAAATATATATATTTTAAATTAAAAATAAAAATTGCCCTCTTGGCAGGACTTAGAATATACTAACTGTATCCTCAGCAGAGAGGTAACCCCACCCACTAAATAAAGAGGTATTATGGGTATGACACTAAACTGCATCTGATGGTGAGGCATCACTTCTGGAGCTCTGAGGAGTGAGGGGTACTCCTTCATTGCCTTTACTTCTAGGTCCACTCTGACCCAGAGAGGTAATACCTGTTAACTATAGGTTAAATAGATCTGTTGAAAAATTATTTGTATTTAATAGAACTGTGTGCAAAAAAAACAAAACAAAAAGCAACCTTTAACAAATTACAAAAAAATGTAAATATGAATGTACAACGAATGCAATTCCCTAACCTCTAGGCATAAAATAACCCTTGGATTATAAAAAATAGAAAAGTCATTACCTTCTTGGTTGAGTTGAGAACTTTTTGACAAACTCATACACACACACAATTTTCACTATATCCATCAAGAGTTTGCTGATTAGCAAAGAATAATGACAATAGTAAAACTATGATACAACCTAGAAAAAATCATGTGTCAGATTCAGCAAAAAATAGTAATAAACAAAAGTAGAACTACAATAAAATAAACGATTTAAAGGGGAAAGAGATAGTTTTAAGACAAGTGCTAGTGGTGTAAATTATTGTAGGTTAGGGGACTTAGCTACCCAAGTTCAAAACCTGGGTGAGGCTGTTTACATTTCACATAACACTAATGAATTCAACTATTCTTCCTTAAGGTAAATAGTAGGGCAGACGTGGCTCTTTAACCGTGATATAGTAACCATTTTAAGAGAAAGAAAATTCTGAATTCAAACCAGTTGTAAACTTGAAGAGAAATGGGCTCCACCAGGCTATTCTTACACAAAACGCACTTCATCAGTAGCGCCCCTCATGTCAAAACTAGGTTACAGGATTAGTGACAGAACTGCAATAAAATAAATGATTTTTTTTTTTCAGTTATTTAGAATAATCTCTTTGAAAACAAAATAAGTCAAAGATGGAATTTATTATTAAAATAATAATAAAAAATTAACAACAAGAAATAGTAAAAGATGTACAGACTTTTTAATTTGGCATTGATTCTTTTAGTTTTTTGTTTTTTTCCCTTTTTTTGTTTTTGAATTCCAGCCCTGGGATAGAAAAATGTATGCAACTCAACAGAAACAAAGGCAACAAACTGACAGCACTTAGCAACTTGTCACAATGATGCCGACAACATTCGGCTACATACACTTACTCTGGTATACCAATGCATACACACACATATACACATACATACAGTCTTATATTCAATCATACAGATATTTGCATTCAGAAACAATTATCACACCTGTAAATTTCTGCCCCTCCCCCTTCCTTATTTTAAATTTGGTATGTAAATAGAATTAGTAGCTGCACCCTTCTGGGGTTTTTTTTGTTTTTTAATCTTGCAAAGTATAAACGGGTGGCCAGGAAATATCATCCTGGTGTACGCGCATTCAGTAATGCAATTCTAACTTCACCTTAGTTATTTTGGTGCAGCAAACAGGTGATTTTTTTTCCTTTCAAGTGGAGTCAGCCCATGGCAGCATTAAGAATGACCTAAAAATAAAGTTGTTTTTTTGTTTAAATGGTTATCTTTTTGCTTCTTCCCACTTCCTTCTTGTGCTTCAGTTTCATCCTCTTTCCAGATATCTGCTGCCACATCCTAGCTGTCACAGAGACTCATAGCCTCCTCCACTGGGGACAGCTACAGAGGATGATGATGACATCATCATCTGTTTACTGTCTCCCACCAGAAATGCTTCCAGTTCATCAATCTCTTTTTTTTCTTCTTTACTTTTCTTACTGCTGCTTTTCTTCTTGGAGGATTTGCCATCCTTCGAATCAACACTTTTGTCCTTTTTCTTCTTATGTTTCTTGCTAGATTTATCATCCTCCTGCAAGTGTCAGGCACAAAAAAAAAAAAATAAAATAAATAAATAAATAAAAAGAACATGAATATTAAGACCAAAGTGTCCTCCCACCAAAAAAAGAGGCAAGAAAATTAGAATTTGATCTCGGTCAAGAATATGCCCAACAGTGCACAACAAAGTTTAACTTCTTTCAACTTGTATCTATCTATGATACTGTAATATTAAATGTAAATGAAGTGGACTGATCTTATATGTCACCAAAGACACTGATTTATTTTTAACTTCTTAACTACAGATACACACTTTAATATACATTGAAGCAGTACTTATCTTTAGAGATAAACAAAACCACTATAGTTTCTTATTTCAATTAATAGTGACTACCACTAATTAAAATGACTAGTCTAGTAATTTTGATTTTTTTTAATTATTTGTCAACCATTATTTTTTCCATCATAATTTTATTTTATTTTATTATTTTTTAAAATCACAACTTACTCACATAGTCAGTCTACAAAAGTGTGTAAATAGCAAAGATTATAGATAAAAAAATAACCCCAGCCACAGTAAGGTTTGACATAAGATCAAGCCCTACATGCGTGAATGCTAGTTAAAGGCAGTGTCAAATATAGCTCAGTTTCATCAGCTTTTCTTTTTTGGGGCATCTTAGGTGTCAGAAAATAAACTTATTCCTAACCCATGCCTGGAGCCAGATTAAAGCTAAGCGGATATATTTTAACACCTCACCCAGGGAAGCTGTAGGTAAGAGACTCAGACTTGAAATTACTTTACTTTGTACATCTCGTCTATGTACAGCTGTGATACTATTGACACTGATGTTGTAGTATATAGACTTAGCTATATGCATATACCTATGTGCAGATACATGGGTAGGTGAGTACATGTATGTATGTGAGATGGCTATAGGTGTGTATATATGTGTATGTCCATAAAGGGGCTGGGACATATTTGCACGGGTATTGTGGTGGCTGTGTGTATTTTGTGCGGGAACCACTAATCTAGTGGTTTTCAAAGTGGGCAGTACCGCCCCTTCCCAGGTGATATGAACTTTCAGAGGGGCGCTGGCGAGTAAACAGTCAGATGGGGGCGTTGAAATTGTGAATTGGAGCAATTACAGTAAAATGTGACATTGGTGTTGGTAGAAAGGCCGGAAAAATAGGGCAATTTAATTAAGCGTCCCCCAGTCACTGCAACTAAACATACGTGTCACGTCTGTATCTAGAACTCTCTTCGTAAGGGACAAATTTTCCGCTGGTCACCACTTTCCCCTTTGTTTACTTCCCGTTTTCTCACTGCGATGTTAAACTTTCTGCCCCTTTTTAACTCCGTTACTTTTATTTCTCATTTCTTCTCCCTTTAATTTCTCTTTCGGGTTGCCTTAAGCTCTGCTCTTGGGAGTTTATCCTCTCTTTATCAATTAATCCCAAACTCTCGGCATCATGAAAGCTACAAGACTTATTCTTCTCGGTGGGACTTTCAACCATTCCGCCAGACATTTTTCTTCCCGACAACATGCATTTTTTCCTTCTCGCTTCAGTCACCCCTTCAACATGACTCTGGTATGTTTCATTTGCCTTATCTCACCATGTTTACTTCCTACTTGTTGCCTTGAATTTAAATATTATTGGAATATTATTCCTATTTGCCATGCTACTTGTCTCGCTTTTACTCACTTTATTACTTAGTAGTAAACTAAAATTCTACTTATTACAGTCGCCTTACTTTCACTCCCTTCCTCTCTTTCTCCTTTCCCTTACTCTTTCTCCCCTGAAATTTCTACTTATTTCTTCCCCTTCGTCGCAGTGAAAACTTCTTTGTTTTTATTTTTTCTTTCAGAAATTTATCTGTTTCACGTTGGAATAAATTTCTCTTTCATAATTTTGAAATTAGTTAGTGTTCCTTTATACGCGAGTCCGAGTTTATTCTGGCAGTCTAAGCAAGATGTTTATTAACATTTGGTGAGGGCAGCATACATACATGGCAACCCCAGGAGCATCGAAAAAGAAGTGTAGGCAATACTCTGTGGAGTACTTGAAGTATGGATTTATACAATCACCAACCAATCCACAACAACCCATGTGCTTGGTTTGTGAGAAAAACTTTTCTAATGAAGCAATGAAGCTGTCTAGGCTCTTCGAACATTTTCAGAAGATTCATCACGATAAATCTGGTAAAATACTGGCGTTCTTTCATTTTCTTTGAGATCAATTTTTGAAGCGAAAAACAATGAATATGTTTACTTCCTTGTTGAAAAATTCAGATGACGTCTAAAGGCTTCTTACAACATTTCTTTGCTGATAGCGAAAGCTGGCTAGCCCCACACTATTGGAGAAGAACTGATTCTGCCTGCAGTTAAAGAGGTTATTAAAACAGTCTTGCACAAATCTCCTGAACAAGTCATAAAATCGATTCCTCTCAGTGACAACTCAGTTCAACGAAGAGTAGACAAAATGGCTGAAAACATCGAAGAGACCCTCAGTAAGATGTTGATGACAACTGAGTTCAGTTTGCAATTGGACGAATCCACTCTTCTGGGAAATGGATCGCTACTTCTTGCATATGTACGCTTCATCAAGGGTGGGTCACTGTGTCAAGAATTATTGTTGCACGTCTCTTGGAAACAGATGTCAAAGGAGAATCAGTGTATCGAGCTGTGGAGGACTATTTCCAGAAAAAAAGCATTCCACTTACAAACATCATCTCATGTGCTACAGATGGCACCCCGTCCATGGTTGGTCACCACCATAGATTTCCAAGTTATTTGAAAAAAGCTGTTCCAAAAGTCCTCACAGTTCACTGTGTGATCCATCGACAACACTTAGTGGCAAAGAATTTGAGTGAGAAGCTACACGAATCCTTATTGACAGTGATTACTGCAGTAAACCAAATCCAAGCGATTGCTCTCAATTCTCGACTGTTCCATCAGCTGTGTATTGAAAATGACAAAGATTTTCAATGCCTGCTTCTCCATACAGAAGTTAGGTGGTTGTCGAATGGTAACTGTTTAAAAAGGTTTTACACACTGTTTAACAGTGTTCTGGATTTTTTTCAAGAATCCAACCTTGAGCTTTACAACAAACTGAAATCAAGTAAAACAGATATTGCTTACCTCATTGAAATGTTTTCCGAATTCAATGAAGTGAATTTTCAGTTGCAAGGTGATGAGACTTCCTTAATCAAAGCCAAGTCCGCCCTCTCGGTATTCCTCTCAAAATTACAGCTCTACAGCAGGAACCTTGGATGCCATGTATTCTGTCAGTTTCCTTGTTTGTCTGACTTGAAGAAAACAGGAGTGAAGGATGATGACATTGCCGTGTACTGCGCTCATTTAGCGGAACTCCACAGGGATATGTCAGTCAGATTCAATGACCTATTTTCTATTGAAATCCCTGGTTGGGTGATCAATCCATTTACTGAACTCAGCACAGAGGTGCCAACCCATCAAGAAGAGGAACTTGTAAGTTTGCAAAATGACGAGGATCTGAAACCAAAGTTCAAAACCTCTTACCAAGCTTTTTGGATGCAAACAGCGATCCCAAAATGCTACCCAACCCTGTGGAAAGGCATCAAGTTGTTTTTCATTGCTTTTCCAACTTCCTACCTGGTTGAGAGGGAATTCAGCGCTGTGTCCAGGCTCCTCACCAAACAAAGAAACAAACTCAACATAACAGAGCGTGGTGATCTGAGACTGCTTCTGACAAACCTTCATCCTGATGTTGACAGTTTGATTGCAATGCACCAAGCCCACCTATCTCATTAAGCAAGGTAGTTGTTAATGATTACTCGTTCAGTTTTACAATTTATTTCATGTTCAGTTCAAGGTGTTTGTGATTGAAAAATAAGTGTTAACCATTTTTGTTTGTTAAAATTGTTTTTTATACTCTTCAAACTGTTTGTGATTGAAGAATCAACCAATTCTTATAACATTTAACATTACCGTCGTTCTGGCGTTCATTGGAAGAGGGGCATTTTGGTCTGGTGGTGAAGGGGATGGTAGCAAAAAAAGTTTGAAAACCACTGCACTAATCCAACCTGAGTATAAGTGGAGATGGTCAGATAAAAGTGGAGCCGCAAGCTTCAATTTTTTCATCACACCTTTTAGGGTCTCCTAAAGGCATATAGTCTGGTAATATTTTTATGTCCAGTCTATAGGTGGCCAAAAATCCAGGAATAGGAAATGTTCACCTCAGCATATATACATATAAAATCAATCTGTTACTCAAATAAGACCAGAGAAGATAGAGAGATAGACTCTGATAGAGACAGAGGAGGCCTGGGAGAGTCTGCTGGGGTGATATGACCTTAGGTCCAAAAACCTAGCAGTCAGTTTTAGTGAAGTGAATTTTTCCAGCCATCTAGATAGTGAAAATGAGAACCCCACACTGTCATTTTGCAAAGTGTCACACACCCCTCCTTTGTTAATATATATTCAAGCCTTTTGTTTTTGCCTTTTTCTTTCATTGTGGACCTGTCTCATATTTGTGCACTTCAATCCAAACCTGCAGCACAACATGAGGTGAGATTTTCAAGCAAAGTGTATGGACCACAGGCAGAATTCCCACACAGCACCTGCTCTACAAATTAAGGCAAAAATTTTACTTTTTTTTCTGATTAAAACAATCCATGTCATATTCATTGCCACTGTGTTGCTGAAATGTATCCTATACCTTCATGTACATTTTTTGTTTTTAAATTAAATTGAAATTAAAATGATTAAAGTAAAGAAAGGCTTTGATATTAAAATAAATTATTCATTGTATTAAATTATTATTCAACAAATCCTGGAAGTAACACCCCACAAAATAGCAGTAGTATGGTCACCTGCTTCCCATCTCACAAACCATCCAAGTAAGACAAACAAGACATGCAGGGCACTGCTGGAGAAGCAAGGACAAACTCATTAGCAATGTTCTCTTATGTTTTCCTCCACATGGACATTCCAGTGCTGGCCAACCAGCAAGGACTTACATCAGCTCTGTGTGGACATAGGATACAGCCTAGAAGACCTGTCAGGAGTGATACATGATAGGGATGGATGGTAAGAGAAGGTCAGAACTCCATGCTGTCAGCACAACTTGATGATGACAATGGAATTATTATTAGATTGTTAATAAGATTATGTTTTGTATGTAATTTTGTAAAGTTCAAGAAAAATGATAAAAATATTATTTAAAGTTAAAAAGAAAAGATAAGTTAGATAAGAACTACAAGGATGTTGTGTGTTTTGAACAAATCCTGGAAGTAGCATCCTACAAAACAGCAATTGTACAGCCACTTACCTCCCATCTCACAAACTATTCAAGAAAGGTGAGCAAAACCTGCTGGCCATTGCAGAAGTAAGGAAAAACTCATAAGTGAAGTTCTCCTATGGACTCCTCCACATGAAAACATCAGTGCAGGCCAACCAGCAAAAACTTAAATTCATCAACTGTGTCCACACTGGATGCCGTCAAGAGAGTTTATCAAGAGTGATGGCTTATTGGGATAGATGGCAAGATAGAATCAAAGAAACCTGTGTGGTCAGCACATGTAGATAATGATGATGATGAATGTATATGATGAAACTTTTCAGGCTTAAAAACTAACATTTGCAGAAGATTTTGTAATGGATATTTTTTGTGTATGTCTAAACATTGATAGTCCCAACATTTTTTAAAAATTCACTCTTATCAAAAAGTCCATATTCATCCTAATTCATAATGTTGCATCCACAAAGACAAAAATATGAAATTGCTCATTTATTAAACAAATTTAATGGAAAAAATTCATACCAAATAATTATTTAATCATATTTGACCTTTATAATCTTGATGTTATACATTTACTTCATCTTGTTAGCAAGTTGTCAGTCTTCTTCCAAAAAAATCTTTTATTCAGAGAACCAATATATTCAGTAAGGAGTTCTTCAATTTGATTCTCATTGGACAAATTCTTTCTTACATAATAATCAGTAATTCATAGAAGAGGTTAAACCAAAATGTATGTCTGAATTTTGATTGCATCATTTCAAACTTTCTATATGCAGCAATCATTTGACCACTTTGAAGAAAGCTACAATATACCCAGTCACTTTTCTATTATCAAAAATTCACTTTTAGAATGGCTTTGGCTGATATTTCAGTTTTTCCTCCATTTCTCATGAAAGAGAAAATCTTTGGTCATCATATAAAATCTACTTTTCATGACAAATGATGATACAATGCAAAAATGAATCAATTTTCTATAGTTGAACTTGATTCATCCAGACCTACATTTTACTGAATAATCAATAATAATTATTATATAATTATAATATATATTTTGTTGTTATTATTATTATTATTATCTATAATAATATATTATATATTATTAAGGAATTCTCCAAGCAGTAGCCATGTCAGTGCTACTGCATGATAATATATAGTATCATTATTATCATTATACATAATAATATATTATATTATATATTATTAAGGAATTCTTTCAAGTAGTAGCCATGACAGTGCTACTGCATGGTTGTATCACTTGAACTCTAATGAAATATAAAAATCTATTTTTAAGAAAATATCAAACCTACCACATGTGGCACTTGATTTGGTCAGAGTGGAAAAGGGAGAAGTAATCCCAGATAATACGGCCCCAAAAAGCTACCTCCCACTTTTTGTTGAGAACTACTATTGGGACCCTCAGTGCGAATTCAGGGACCAAACTGAAGGCAGGAAAAAATAGCCAGCAGATGGGTTTCGTCACTAGCTTCTTGAATGGCCAATAAATATTCAACAGGCAAGAAGCTTCCCAAGAAATAAAATGTAAAATTAAAGCCTTAAATTCAATTACTGAAATTCTACCAAGTTAAACAACTGAAAGAAAATTTGACCGAGAATTCTGCTGAAAAGAACTTTACAGAAGACTCGAAGTTAAATGAACACTGAAAAATTTCAACAAAACTAAAAAGAAAAGAAAAATACTCAAATTCAAAGAACTTTGTTCCCCAAACACTCTCTCAGATAAGTTCCTGCAAATTATACAAAAATTTGCAACACTTAATCTTTTCTATTCCTTTCTTTCTTGCTTCTTTTGTAAAAAAATTCCTTTATAAAAACTTTATTGTCTGTGTTATCTTTTCAAACTAGAAAGCTGTGGAACTTAGCATTTGAACTTACTGTTTAAAGTTACACACTAAAGCCCCCTAAAAACATTACCCAGTTAAATACTAAACTTGGCTATAGTGTCATTCTAACAAATTAAATTTTACTCTAAATTCTTTACATAGCATATTTTATTCTCTCTCTTTAATTCTCTTTATATTGTAAATTTTATCCTTTAAAATTTCTTTTGAAATGCTTGGAGAAAAAGCTAGAGGGGAACTATACAAAGATGCTGCATGCTATTATGAACAAATCCTGGAAGCAGCACCCCACAAAACAGCAGTTGTAGGACTACTTACCTGCCATCTCACATTATATTCACAGAATACAAACCTTATCTTTGTCTTTCTTTTTCTTTTTCCTTTTATCGCTAGATGTTGATTCACGGTCTGTGTCTCCAGCAGTTATGTGGGAATTATCAGGCTCTGAAGAAAACAAATTAAATTTTTAATTTCGTTCTAGTGATATATAAAAAAAATGACAAAAAAAACTCCAAGTAGTAAATGATGTGAGGCAATTTTTCAGGTTGAACTTTCTAACACAAATTCTTTTATCAATGTTATTATCAATGCATTGTACAATTATATATAGATTCATTAATGCAACAGCAAACAAGAAAATGAATATCAAATCAGAACTTACCTAATGATAAATTCAGTCCCTTTTCCAGAATACTAAGATCTTCAAACTTTAAATCTAATGTTTGATGACCAGATATCTTTGAGAGAAAAAGAATCAAAAGTTCATTTACTTTGCATCTTAACTGTCACAATATATATCTATTCATAAGGGTGAAATTATGTTTTAATGTATTTGATAAATCTTACTCATAACAGCAAGTATAAACAAAATGAGATGCTTTTTGTGTGTCAGACTTCAACAGCCATATATTTACATAGATGTAAAAATTATGATTATGATTTCATTAAATAAAAAAAACTTTAATCAGGTGGGAGAAGACATATTAAAAAAAAAATATGTTAATTCCAAAATTTAGAGTGGAAACCTTGTTTAAAATAAATTTTATTTTATAGTATTGAATTGCGAATTGCAAAGTACTTTTAAAATAAATTTGTTTTTATAACTTAAATATTGAAAATTTTATTAAAATTTGATTATCAACCAATTTTTGTGAGCTTTTAAAAGTGAGTACTTGTTAGGTCTACAGAAGCGTGTATTTTTATTCATTAATACCTAAAGTACAGGTTACATAAATATGTAAGCAATTATATAGTATCAAGTAATTATTAATAATAATAATTTGTAAACAATTATAACTTAAGTAACTAACTATTAAATAACTTAATAAAAATAATTTGTATATTTATATGGTTTCAAATATTCCTGTCTAATATAAATCATGTTATACACAATTATATTGTTTCAATAATCAATGATAATAATTTGTACATAATTATAGCTTCAACTAACTTGTCTTAATATAGATAATTTGCACACAGTTATGACTTAATGTATTCCTATCTAATACTAATAAATTTTAAACAAATCTATTTGACCTTTTGGATGGTAACAGGTACTACCACTCAGTGGGGACGAGGTAGTAATAGGAATGATAGAATAATTTTTTTCAATAGACGGGGGTGTCTTACAGGGAATGCAGTCAATGTATTCTTGATTCAGCCGACAGAACATGGATGAATTTATAAGCAAATAAAGACACCAAAAAGATCTATTATTCAATGTTTCTACTTTAACATCATCTAAGACATCATTAACAATATTACAACAAAAGTAATGTAAAGAACAGCATAAACTTAAAATGAGAAAGGTCACTTACTCACCTGTGTATTTGATTTGTATCCTGATGTAGAGTTACTGGACGTATTGTTAGAGATGTCTTCATCACTGATGTCTTCCACATCCTGCATAATATGCGGACTAGAGAGCTCATCATCATCCTCATCTTCAGACACTTGCTGCTGAACTTTTTCTGTTGTCTTTGGTGTGTAATCGGGATCGGAATCAGAAGAAAGTTTTTGGTGAGACTTCTCCTTTGAGAATTGGCTGAAAATTGCAGTGGCTTTGTTGGAAGCACTATTCCCACCAGAGGACCTCCTTCGTGCAACAGGTACAACCATGACATCTTCATCACTTGACACGTCTAGGGTAGGAGGAATTTGTGTTTTGCTTTCACCACCATCTTTCAATGTTACTTCGTCTTCAGAGTCAATTTCATCCTGAAAGCCAGCAACCATTGGGTTCCCACTAAACTCTTCTTCACTAAGAAATAATAAAATAAATAAAAGCTTTTATCCACAAATAAACTGAAATAAAAATAAACAACTTTTTTGTTCTACTACTTATCCATAGCTGGATGAGGGGGAGGAGGGAAAGAACAGATAGATTCATGCTTTTTCACAAAGTGAAACACAAGCATCATTATCAAGAATTTGAACTTTGCTTGTTGTGTCTATTTACTTAATAACTATTTTGTCACATGCCTCCACATACATATTTTATCTAATAGAGACAAATAATTTAGATGAAAAAAATTACCGCCATTTCAGTTGTATCTATTTATTCAACCTCAATTGTCAATAGGAAAAAACATCTAAAAAATAAATATACAAATAAAATAGAATAAAATAAAATGATAATAATATTAATGCTTTCTCTTTTTTACTGATTACATTCTTAAAAATAAATAAATAACTGGAAATTGCCTTACTTTATTATTCATGTTTTTAAATTACCTAAAAGTAAAGCTTCCATTACAAAAATGAGACAGAACAAAATTTTAAAAAAACGTGAAAAATATTCTGTTAAGATAATATGCATGATCACTTTTCTACAAAATGTAAGATTTATTTGATGAATGAAGATAACAAAAAATATATAAATGTTTATGTTCTGGTGCCGATGGCGAGTGATAATAAATAACACGTGAACACACAAGCTATCTAGTAATGGAGTATCTTTATTTATATCTAAGGGAGCTAAACCTACACAGAGCTGGCCTCACTTTCATGGGGCCGTTTCGTATCCGTGTTTTACGGAGCTATATACATCATAACATCCCTCTTATCAAGTGATGTTTATACTGAGTTCAAGGTGATGTGTGATGCTGTAAAAGTCCATACTTTGTAATAGTGTGTGAGTTCATTATTGAATGAAGCTAGTAAAAGTCCAGAGTAATCAAAGTAAGGTCCCTATGTGCTTTTTTCTTTTCTTTTTTTTCCTTTTTTCCCCTTTCTCCTTCTCAATTTTTGGCTTTGTGTGTCTACCTTTCGATAGGTCGTGGTCCTTTAATCGTGCTGGCACTTGGACAGGACGACTAGATCTATGGGGTTGAATTTCATGTGTCTGTGATGTGCATGTTTGTATGGGAGTGTATTGGGGGTCAGCTGGTGTTTGGTCGGGTAATGTATATAATTGCCGGGGGCGGATATTCAGGGGCTCAGTGGGTGCCCGGTCAGGAAATGTGGCCTGTTGGCGCAGGTGGATCCTGTTTCTCCTGTACTGTTGTCCATCTACCTGGACCATGTAGCTGCGTGGTGCTACTTTGCTAGTGACTATACCAGGCGTCTAGTCACTGTTAGGGGTTTGTGGATGATGCTTCACCCTGATAGGTTGTCCTTTGGCGAGGTCTGGTAATTGTTTGGCATGCCGGTCATAATAGCTTTTGGTTGTCTGTCTTTTCTTTATGAGTGCCTGTTGTACGTCCATTTGTACTTGGGGCATGTAGTCCGTGGCTTTGCATGGTAGCATTGAGCGGGTGCGCTTTGATAGTAGTCGTTGCGAAGGTGAACTGCGCATGCCTGGTGCGGTTGCATTGCGCCATTCCAGGATGGCTTTCCACATGTCAGTTCCTTCTTTTATAGTTGTTTTATGATCCCCTTCATCAATTTCACTGCTGCTTCCACTCGTCCATTGGATTGATGATGATCTGGGCTGAATGTTATGTGGTTAACATCCCATGATTTTAGGAATCTGTGAAACTCGCTGCTGATGAAACTGGTGCCGTTATCGGTGATCAGGGTTGCTGGTGCACTGTGTGTGGCAAAGACAGGTTTGATTGCTTTGATGAGGGCGTTGCTACTGAGGTCAGGGAGCTGGCTTAGTTCTATAAAGTCTGAGTAGATATCCACCAGCACTACATAGTGTCTGCCATTTATTTCAAAACAGTCACTGGCTACTAATTGCCATGGGTGAGTCGGAATTGGGTAGGACATCAGAAGTTGTCATTGTTGTTGTGGTTGGGTGAGCTGGCAGGTTTCACAGTGCTGGACAGCTTCAGTGATTTCCACATGCATCCGTGGCCAAAACATTATCTCACAGGCAGTATTTAGAGTGTACTGGATGCCTAAGTGGGACCTGTGTGCCCTGACGACCATCTCTGGCCTCAGTTTTGTCGGTATGATGAGGTGTGTGCCTCGATAAGCTAGGCCATTTTCTATGGCTAGTTCATCACGGTATGGCCAGTATTCCCTGATATTGAGTGGACTGTCGTTTTTGTCAGCTGGCCAACCTTTTTTTGTGATTTCTATTAGTGCTAACAATGTCGTGTCCTGACCAGTTTCTTCCTTGATCCGTGCGAAGCAGTGGTCAGAGACAAAGTGGTGATCTTCCAGTTCGAACTTTTCCGTGAGCTCATGTATTTCAAATATGGTGGCTTTGTCCTCCCCGGCTGTCTCAGTGGCTAGCAATGAGGCTCGTGATAGTGTGTCACTGACATACATCTGTGGTCCTGGTTTGCACTCCACGTCCAGAAAGTATTTCTGAAGTCAAAGCCGCATTCGTTGCAGTCGCTTTGGGCTGGTGTGGATGGGTTTCGACAGTATAGTCTCCAGTGGTTTGTGGTCGGAGAATACTTTCACCTTCTCCTTGCCGAGGATGTACTGCTTGAAACATTCTCTGGCAAGGCATTCCTTCTCAATTTGAGCATAGTTTCGCTCTGTTTTAGTAAGTGCTCTGGACACATACGCGATGGGGTGTCCACCCTGTTTTATTACAGCTCCAAGACCAACCTCCGAACTATCGCATTCCAGTGAGACTTCCTTGTTAACATCATAATATTGGAGGACTGGAGCTTGGGTGATGAGTTCTATAATCCTACTGAAAGCCGTTTCGTGTTGTGGCAACCAGTCAAATACAGAGTCCTTGTCCAGTAGGCGTTGCAGCGGTTCACATACAGTGCTTAGTTTGGGTGTAAACTTGGCAAGGTAGTTTGCGACCCCTAGGACTCTCTGAACGCCTTGGACATCTGTGGGGCATTGCATCTGAGAAACTGCCTTAACTTTCTCTGGGTCTGTTGCTAAGCCCTGTGCACTAAAGATGTGTCCCATGTAACTGACAGAAGTTTGTTTGAAGTTTAACTTTTTGGGGTTGAG
Organism: Sepioteuthis lessoniana; assembly: GCA_963585895.1. Classification (NCBI taxonomy): domain Eukaryota; kingdom Metazoa; phylum Mollusca; class Cephalopoda; order Myopsida; family Loliginidae; genus Sepioteuthis; species Sepioteuthis lessoniana. The sequence continues at coordinate 17,200 of CAUZXS010001444.1, read as the reverse complement.
TTTTAAACCCTTTTCCCGGCATCTTTCAATAAGTGCTCTGAATGCTGTGTCGTGACTTTTGTCAGCCTCCGCATCATTCTCACCAGAAACATATATTATGGTGTCATCTGCGATAACTAGAGTGTTGTCCAGTCCCTCAAAACAGTGCTAGAGTCGTCGTTGACATTCCTCTGAGGCTGAGCTAATCCCAAATGGCATTCTAAGCCACTGTATCCTGCCAAATGGAGTCCAACACGCTGTCAAGTATGAAGACGACTCATCCAGTGCAACCTGAAGAAACCCATCCTTAGCGTCTACGACCGAGAAGAGCCTGGCCTTGCTCATCTTTGTTGTTATTTCCTCGACTGTTGGAGTTGGGTAGTGGTTACGCTGGATTGCCTTATTCAAATGGTATGGGTCAATGCAGATCCTCAATTTGTGGGGTTTCCGAATAACAACTATGTTGCTGATCAAGGGTGTCGGTTCTGTGACCCATGCTATCACTCCTTGTTCAACCAATTCCTCCAGCTTTTGTTTCAGCTCCATTTTGAGTGGTAGGGGAACTCTGTGGGGGTTGTTCTGAACTGGTTTAATGTTTTTATCAATCTGTATTTTGTATTCTCCTGGTAGTCTTTCCAGCACGGAAAATACATCTTTACAGTTGTCGAGAACACCCTCCCTGGTGAGTGATTTAACTTCGTCCAGGTGTCTGACGCATTCAACGTTGAAGGCTATAAGTTGGAGTGCAGAGCTGGCCCGTCTAGATAATAAGGATGGCGAATTATTGTCCACTACTTGAAAATGGACTTTTTTCTTGATGCTGTTTGCTTCGCACCAAAGTGTTACAGCTCCCAGGGGTTGGAGAATGGAATTGACGTACAGCTTCAGCTTTATATGGGAGGGCTGTAAGGGTGCTGTGGTGAGGCGTTTGTAGTCCACAAGAGCAAGAATGCTGCAGCTTGCCCCAGTGTCAATTTGGAACTTGAGGGTTAGAGCTTTCTGGCCTCCTAAGGGGGATACGTGGATGTCTGCGTAGTAGTGTTTGCGGTCTAACAAAGGGTTCAAGGCATATATGCTTTAATCACTGCTGGCAGGTTCGTCGTTGACGTAACGGACCTTTGCATGTGCTGGCAGTTTATTGTTTGACCGTGATGGATGCGCTTGGGATTGGCACATCCTTGCAACATGGTTACGCTTTAAGCAGATTGCGCAGGTTAATCCATAGGCCTGACATTTGCCTTTGTCATGGCTTAGTCTGCAGAATTTGCAGTCCTTGATATGCTCCCATCTCTGTTTTCTTTTTTCTGCTTTTTGGGCATAATGCACTGTTTCTGTTGTGTTTCTGCTGCCTATCATGTCAACTTGTCTGTCCCTTTGTTCAGTGCTCCGACATATATCTATTGTCCGGTCTAGTGTTAGGTCTGGTTCACTTAGGAGTCTGGTCCGTATTTCTTTTTTATTTGTTCCCATCACTATCCGGTCGCGGAGTAATTTGTCTTCCAGCGTGCTGTATCTTCACATTTTTATTAGTTTTCTCAGCTTGTTCAAATAGGAATTGAAACGTTCGCCTATTTCCTGGTCACATAAATTAAATACGTAGCATTCGTATATCGTATTTAATTTAGGTTCGAAATAGTCCGATAATTTTTTTATGGTGGAGTTGATGTCCACACGTTCCTCCTCAGTCACGGGCAGATTTTTTATAATTTTTAGGCATTCCTCGCCAACAATAGAGAGAAAGGTTCCTACCTGAACTTTAGCCGGTTTGGTATCAATGCGCGTAGTGTCGGCATAGATCGTCCATGAAAGTTTAAATAGGGACCAGTTCTCTCTCAAATCGCCGTCCATGTCCATTTTTTCCGGTGGTGGGATGGGGTAAGCCATTATTCCGAAGTATTATATCCGATTTGTGCCGTGTAATGATCCGGTCCAACTTCCGTGTTTTCTGTGTTCACGTGGTGTCTGAAAAGTAGTTGGATTAGTTTGCTGGTGCGTATACGCTATTTCAGTTATTTTCCGATGTAATGTGTGTTTATCCGAGGTATGGAGAGATGACTTTGCCAAATGTAGAAAAAAATTCCACTCTGATACCATGTTCTGGTGCCGATGGCGAGCGATAATAAATAACACGTGAACACACAAGTTATCTAGTAATGGAGTATCTTTATTTACATCTAAGGAAGCTAAACCTACAGAGCCGGCCTCACTTTAATGGGGCCGTTTCGTATCCGTGTTTTACGGAGCTATATACATTATAACAGTTTATAAATATGTTTCTGATCAATTAAAACTTGACCAATTATTTCAAAATTTCCTAACTACTTGGAGATTACCAAATGAACTGGACAATGTATATAAAGTCCACCACTTATCCTGGATTTTTGCATCAAGACTGTCAACATTTCTTAATTTTTGCTATGAATCTCAACAAGACATTAATTTACAATTTTATCAATAGCTCCTTTTAAAATTGAAGGATCATTAAAGTGAATTTGTTCTTTGAATCTAAATTTGAAAGTATGTAGGTTAGGGATTCTTAAATTCAGTTTTATTCAGCTTTGTTATTAAAGTCATTGTAGGGATTACATTGCTTGCTTTCCAAAATAGTACTTCTAATAGCCACTAGGTGGTATGAGCAAAGTAGCATTATAAAATGTGCAGTAAAGTTGAAACTCTCTTTGTTCTGGCCTTAACAACAAGTACACACTTGTGTGCGCATCTCCTGACAGGTAAGAAAATCTTTTACCTCAACAAAACTCGTCATAGCATGCATGGTACCCTGCTTTCATATAAGTCTTCATACAACAACTTTCATTCTATAGAGAACTCTTCAACTTCTAAATAAGAGTTTCTTTCCATAATGTACATTTAGTATTTCATGTAATTCCTGTATCCTTTACATTAAGTTTGAAAGGCAATAAATATGTTGTTTATTCATTGCATTGTTTTACATTGTTTGGCATGAGGAAAAATTAAACTAAAACAGATTTTCTCTGCTGCAAATGTCTGAAATGTGTTCCTCATTCTCTAATGATTGTGGCAGTCAGATTTGGTACTCAGTAATGACAAATATACAAAGACAAACCTTCAAGCTGTAGATATCAAAGCTCACTTAATCCTATCCCATATTATTGAAAGGTTAATAAAGTTTTACATTTTTTAAGTAGTACATACTAATTAAATTTGAACTAAGTTATTAAATAAAAGTTTAAACTTTAGATTTTGTTGTAAACACACTAACATTTTATTGAGTGCAACAGCCTTATTAATAGATGTTTCAATGTGGCCTTTAACTCTCACTGTGCTGATTAAATTCTAAATTTAGAAATATGCCCAACCAGCTGGTGATGTAACAAGCTAATCATATGCAGATCAGTTCTCACAACTTCTTTCTATTGGCCAATAAGAATAAAATGTGCATACTATGTCATGTGAATTCTAAAGAATTCCAAAAAGTACTCCACTATTAAAAATAAGTTAACTTATCACCTGTGTCTCAGGTGCAAATTCATGGAATCAAGTATACTTGCTTCCTGTGTTGCAAGGGTTAAACATAAAAAGGTCCCTCACACCTGATGTAGATTATCATGTAACAAAGCCTTAGATAAACCTTACTCATACCTGTCACTTTCTTTCTCTTTTCCCACAGAATTGCCCATGTTACTCATTCGATGGTCTCTCGTATCCTCCAAAAAGTTGCTGTCCAATTCTTCACCATCTGGAATAAATTCTTCAACGCTCTTCACAGTTTTAGGCTCCACAGCAGCCTGAGCAATCTCAATTCCACTATCTGTCAATAATAAATGCAGATTTTTAATATTAAACAATAATTCTTAAATTTCCAAAATATAAAGTGAAAATATAAAATTTGAAAGTTATAAAATTATAATTAAAATAAATTTTATGACAATGAAAAATCATACACCACAATTTAATGTATTATATAACTCGAGTATAATTTTAAAAGATAATTCAAATAATGATGAATTAAATTGATTGAATCAAAATAAAGAAATCAATCACAAATGAATAAAATGAAATTAGAGACATTCAAGCAAAAATTTTATATATGAATTTTATTATAATATAAAATTAAATAAAAATACTTTAATGCAATGACAGTTAAAATAAACTTTGATTTTATCATAAACACAATAAATTCTAATTAAAATATCAAAATAAAGACATAATAAAATTCAACATTCAATAGTTACAATAAACTGGATCTCATTAAAGTTTTAAATGCTAATATAATGAATTAATTATTTAAATGTTCACAGTTCAAAATACTAAATACAACTAATAAACTGAAAACTATTTTTAATCATTAACAATAACACATTAGATAAAATTTTAAGATCTAATAACAAAATGAATTTCACATAAATTTTAGTGAAGACAGTTTTGTATATTTCTGATAAACCGTAGTTTGATAGATTGTTTATCAAATTAGAAGCATTTAAAACTCCAAAATAATGCAAAATAAGCCTAGTAAAAGTCATTCATATAGATGTTTGAAACACTTAAAAAATTGAAAATATAAATGAAAACAATAATTTAACATATTTATAAGGAAGGTAAATAAATATGTAATTTTATAAACAATCTATTTTCTATGCTCATAACAGTGTACTATTTGCATGCATTGAAATTTTAATCACTAACATGCAAAAAGAAAAAAAACAAAAAACAAAACTAAAAAAAAAACACATCTAACCAAAATATTCAGAAATCCAGATTACCAAATTTGCTGGTATTTATGGCATGTCAAAATAATTTCTTTTCTCAAAAAGACATTCTAATATATTTTACAGATGAAAACATTTGTATATGCAAAAATATAATGTTATGATAATGTTTTTGGGATCTACCACCAGAAGGTATCATTGTTGATAAAGATGTTAGTAAATTAATAATGGTTAAGCATTTTGTGAAGATTTCCATTAATATTTCAAGAATAATTTCTCAATAAATAAATCTTGAACATGGCAAAAAGGGTTGACATCAGAGATAAAGGATATGAGAAATGTATTTAGGATATTGTAGCAAACATTGCCAAATATTTAAAGAACAGTGGATCAATGTTTTTTTAATACGTCAAACAGTAGAAGATTTATCAAAAGTTTACTAAACCAAATAATAGCATAATGATACCATGAGACTTGTTTCTCATGTCCTCTAATTGACAAAGGCAGATGAAACTTGTGTTTTTTCACAACAAAGTCTGTTTGTTTCAACAAAACTTTTATTGTATCACTCTTTCTCTTTTACAAAGTTCTATGTGCTCTCATTTTAATTTGGTTCCAACAGTTGTTCCTTTAAGACTGCCATCTGTCACTTATGTACACAAAAAGTTATGCACATTCATAAGCAATGGTAATATTACAGGCTTGAAGGCACACATATGCAGAGATTACATTGCAAATGGCTGCTTAAATGAAAAACATGCAAAGCAGCACAGTCTTTTTGCTTCAAGTAAGTGCAAATCATCAGATATACAATGAACAAATATGTTTTGACTTTAAGGGTACAGTTACTCATTTTTTTACCTTCTAGCCTGTTATGCAAATGAATTATATCATATCAATTTTTTTTTCTTTTCATAAGCCAAACATCTTATATACCAGCAACTAGGGTAGGAAATATGAGGATAAAGGCTATACAAAAACCAATAATCACAAATGGAGAAAGAATTTTAAGAGTGAATCTTCAACAATGCAGAGAATAGTATAGACACTAATCATTCAATATATAAGAAAACATGCAGTTTATAAAAGGAAAATTACCAAAACAAAGACTTTATCTGAAATAGGAATTTATTGCACCTGAGAAGCTTTAATTTCATGAAAAACCAAATGAAGTCCTTTGAAATCTAAAATCAAATTAATTTGAATTTAAGATCTAAATAAATTAAATTAGTTTTCATCATATTAAAGTCCAATCAATCAATCAACATTATTTTTTTAAAAAGTTTACTGCTTCATTTGCATATTAAGTTACTTCTCAAGTACAATTGGATAAAAGGTAGAGAGAGTCAACACAAATTGAATCTTAAAGAAATGAAAAAAGATTTTTATGTTTTATTGGCTTGATAAAATTTTGCACATTTCAATGTAATTGAACTGAAAAAATATATTTAAAATACTTCAAAAAGTATTATTTGATTAATATTACAAGGATTTTCAGTTATACATTGCATTAGCCTAATGTAAGTTTTCAAATGTAGATATTCAATACTTAAACAAAAAAATAGCTATTTGAATTCTCAAATTTTGAGACCCAAATTCCAATATCATTTACAACATGTTAATTCAGGAATAATAAAAATGCATAATGGTGGAGATATAATGTGTTAATTTATTTAGCATCAGTTTAAATCATAGTATGAATGTTTGAAATGATAAAAGAAAAATTATACAATTATACTAGTTGAGAAAGAAAAAGCAGCAAACATTTTTAAAATCCTCTAAAGCATGTATTTACGCAAACTCTCAGTCATAGACAGGATGTGACATAAGGTCAATTTCTAAGCAGAGTGCAGCAGGTTTGAATTCAGAGTTTTCCTTCTCATAGACTGGTTATCATATAAAGGTTAAAGAGCCCCACCTGCACTATAAATCAGTTATAGGTGGAAGGAGAATAGTTGGATTTCATACCTTTCTGAAGATAATTAGCACTATGTGAAACGAAAATAGCCTCATTCAGGATCTGAGTTCACTTCCTACAATGATAAACATTATGTAACAAGTGCCTCCAGAAATAAACTATCCTGTTCAATAAATTGATAGGAGGGTTCTGTACTGATTTTAAATATTATAAGGCAGTTGTGGTATAATAGCTAGCAAGTGAGACTTGGAAGTCAGTTACAACTGAATATTGAGTTCAATCCTCACTCAGTACCCCATTTATGTGGTCTTGTACCAGATCTAAATAATTTTTAAAATTAATTTTCATTTTTTATAACATTACATGATGTAATTGTTAGTGAACTAGGCCAGCAGATCATTACTAGTAAGTTTGTTTCTCACTAGATGTCCTATACTTCTGACTTTGTATATTTTCTAACAGAAAAATAGGACTAAGTTTGTTTACAGTACTAACTATTACTAAGTGGTCATCCATCTAAATAGTAAGCAGTCTCATCAATGGTTAAATCTGTGATCTGGTAATAACCTGAACTTTTAGCATAACTTAACCAAAAGTTCATAACTAAGCTAAGTATAATAGATAAACATCTTAATATAGAAAGCTACTTTAATTATTTTAAGAAGTATTAATAACACCATGATTATTTGCATATTTATTCTTTAAGCCTAAAAGTTAGGGGTGCATATTATACACATGAACTAAATATTAACTTTTTATCTGGCTATGTATAGCATCATATTCAGAATGGTATGACCAAATATAAGTTATATCTATGATACAAACACATTAATACAGAGAAATAGCCCCTGTATTGAGTGTTTATAATTTTGTTTTTCCTAATATGAGCTTATTCTTACCACAAGCTTGTTGTATCTTTATGTGAACTCTAAATACTGCATAAATGTTTTGTTTCAAAGCACAAGAAAACTGTATAAACTTTTATCTTTACTCAATATGAATATGATAAAAAGTTGAATGAATGTTAACTTTAGCAACTACAAATTCTAAAAAGTCAGTGCATATTATATATAAAATCATTTTTTTTCAGAATTCCATTGCCCGAATTTAGGGGTATTTGTTATACACAAATAAATATAGTATTTATTACTTCCATAACCAAACTTTTATGACCTAATTTAGTGAGATCAAATTTTCCTAGTACCACTGATTTATCCATTAGCAGATCTAATTTAATAAAAAAAATCCTTTATACTTTTTATTTTTCAGAAATATTTCTGAATGATAATCAGTCACTATCATTCATAAAACAAAACCTTCTTCTTTTCTAAGTAAGAGAAAGTCTTGTCTCAATAAATTGTTTAAAGAAATTAGAGAAATGAATATCTACATGTTTATGTGTGTGTCTGTCTCTCTCTCTCCTTGTCATATAGAACAGAGTAAGATAGCCTCACCTGCTTGGCTATTGTAATCAGGGGCAGAAATTTGCTGCTTACTGCCAAATATCCGTGAAAAGAATCCAGTCTTAGGTTCAGTCTGTGGAGTGCTTGCAGCTGATGAGGAGGTGTTTCCCCCTCCATTGGAACCTTGGGGCTGATTTGTAGGAGACTGTGAGGTGTCCCCAATAGGGATGTTGGAAGTGGGTAGTGAGTGGGAATAGGAATGAGATGTTGACAGCTTAGGTAGTGAAGTTGCTGAAGATGACCGTGAAACTTTTTAAAAGAACAAAAACAAATAAAAACAAAAAAAGAGGAATTCAGAATATAGTAAGGTTAAAAACAAAAATGAAGAGAGCACAAAAAATAGGAATGGCTTAAAAAAGCAAATAAATAGAGAATTCAGAAAATATGAAATACTTTATCTAAATCAAAACACAGTGGACTAAATTGGATGTTTTGTAGACATTTGGATTGAACAACACAAATTTGTCAAAAAAATATGATAAACCATACAATAGGCACATATTTATGGGTCAGAATTTCACCAGGAATTCTTTCATGACTTCTAAATAGTCCAATGTTAAAAAGAATTTAATATTTATTAGACTTTGGTAAAAGTGCAAAAATTTTTTAATTTACACCTAAAACCAAATTTTGAAGAAGTATTAATAACACATGGCAGTATCAAACTAAATGAAAAGGATCCACACATGGATTTTGGATTTTAAAAATGGAATCATATGTCATGTACTGGTTATCAACTTTGGCAACAAATATCAGGAGTTTAAAGAAAATTTTGATTATGGATGTTTTCTAAATAGCCAAGGCAAAACTGAATGAAATCATTTTAAAGAGATAGCATCTAGGTCTTTGTTTTAGAAAGTATACTTGAGTAATATGTTCTACCTTAGTGTTTTCATGATATTTCCAGACATAAATGTTATATTCTGAGTTGTGGGCAAGAAATGCGTATGGTTGCAAAACAAAGAACGTATAGATACTCACAATAACACAGTAATGATGTTATAAAAATTTTTTATAGATAGATTAAGTACAGAGAGTAGAACGGAGAAATACATTCACAGTCAAAGAATGAATTCAGTGGCAGTAGCTACAAAGTTCATGTACTGTACTTGTCTCGTGGTGAAGGGATGGTTTTCTCGGAATTAGGATACGTTGGTAGCTGCGGAGAGCGTTTGATGTATCGGATGACAGGCGCCAGACGGGGTGAAGAATCCTTAACACGGGTCGTGTGAAGGAACAAGTCTGTGGTGTAGGAACGCAACTGAACTGATGATTGTTTGGTCCGTCTATTTATACGTTTTCTGTAGGCTCAGAACGGCAATTTTTGTGCCCCGCGGGAAGCGTTCCGATTGGATATTTATTAATGTATTTTTTTTTTGTTAATTTATCGCAAACGGAAGTTCTGCGCGGAGCCTATGCGTGAGCGACTAACTTTTCATTTTTAGTTGAGAACTCGAAGTGTTAACTTCCGTTTCTTTTTTCTTTTCTTCTTTTCTTTCTTTTTGTTTTTTCAAATCAAGGCAAGATCTCGTCTTGTAACAGCTCCCCCAGATCTTACCATGATTTGAAGTTGCTATGTTGTTAGTGCTTGCTTGCGTGCGTGTTTTGTTTTGGTGTTGTGTATTATCTATTTTGTTTTTTGGCACATAACGAAGTCTTTAAAGCGTGCTGGGAGTTGCCCTCGTGTTGTTCGTTTCGTTGGGTTTTGGGTATTGTCTCCGGAACTGCAGTCATTTGCGACGAGATGCTCCCCTGACGAAAGTGTAGGGAGTTGTGACAACGGGTGATGGGTAGGTTGCCGGGGTGGACAAGGAGATAGGAGTGGTCGTGTCGACGGGTGATTGGGAATTTGGTGAGGTGGGGATAGAGCTGGAGGTGGGGGTGGTCGATGCATGTGTTGCAGGTCATTTGGTCGTGGTACGAGTCGACGGACGTGTCCACGGTGAACCCAATGCGTTTCACAGTTGTCGTTTTTCACTTGAACTACCAAACCATTCGTTTTGGTGACCTCAAAGTCACCTATCCAAGGCAGGTGAGACAAGTGGGCTGTTGCCGATTGCGGTCGGTGGAGTAGCACCTTGTCACCGACTTGTATCGGGTCTTTGAAGATGCTGTGGTTCAGTTTGGCTTCCATTTTGTGGTCAGCCTCGTTGGAAACGGTTAGGGCGCCGTGTGAAAGGTTGTGGGTCGGTTTTATCCTTGGATGGACGGTTGTAGAGAGCGGGACAGTATGTTTTAGCTTGCCAGATGGGAGTGTGCGCGCAAGTTCTACAGTCGCCTTCTGGTTATCGATAGTATAGGATAACAGTGTGTGGTGGCCGAGTATGTTCTGACCGATCAAGATGGGAATATCTGATGTCGTGATCAGTGTGTCGACGTTCCAGAAAGCGGGGGAAGTATCGTCACCCAAGGTAATGTCGCAGGTGAGCTTGCCCAGAATAGAGATGTTCCCTCCGATTCCTTTGACTCGGATGTTGGTTTTGGATATGTGTCTTCTTGCATCTTCAGGTAAGCGAGAAATGGGAATGATGCAAGTCATGCATCCGGAATCTAGCATGCCTACACCGGAGAATGTGATGCCGTTGTTGCGGAGGTTGATCTGAACAAGGGGCGATCGGAGATCAGGTTGGATTTGAACGTTAAATGTGTGATGATGCTGAGTGGATACATGGACCTGGGAACGAGTCATCACATCTCGTTCGGTCCCAACCGAAAATCCAGTTCGTCGAAGCGCGTCGCGTGTTCATGGTTGTGCTGATCGCTATCTATTCCAGGTAAACCGGTGTCAGTGGTCGCTATGTGTGCTTGAGCATGAGGGGGGTGAAAATATGGGCACCTGTTGCCCTTAAAGCATGTGCGGCCTCGTAAAAAATTTTTGCACATTGCTTGTTGGCTGGGTTGGCCAGCGCTTCTTTGTGCCCGGTTGTGCTTCATGTTGTAGGTGGGGGCGGTTCGACTTTTCCAGTCAACGATGGATGGGTTCCGCCTGTGGGTTTGCCGCAGTTGCTTGTTCAGATCCAGCAACTGTAGCTGTATGTCGGCTAGTATCTTGTCACTTTCAAGGCTATGAGGTTTGTCAGAGTGTGTAGGTTGGCTCGCCATCAGCGCAGTGGTTTCAGCGGCGGTGGTGATGTCCGTTTTGATACCACGATCAAGATAGCGTTGCGCATCGCTGGCTATACCACCCGCTGAGTAGTGTCTGTCCATAGTTTTGACGAGGTGTGGATAGATGTTAGGTGTCCATGCCTTGATCTTTTCACTCATGAGCATGGCCCCCATTAGGGAAAATGCAGTTTCGGCCGTCATCTCAGCATTTTGTCTGTCCGACTTGAATTTTGCCGTGATGTGGACTGTGGCCTCTCGGATTGTGTTTTCAAGTCGGCCTGCAAAATCAGTGAGTTTCTCTCCCTCATGTCGCTGAAGGTCCCATGCTCGGCTTAGGTACTGGAAGTTTGTCATTTGGCTCCCGTGGGTGGATATAAGGTAAGCCTTTAGTTCCTCGAACGTGGACGTAGGCTGTCTTGAGTCCTCCATCTGCTGGAAGATGCCTTCGTTCAGTAGTTGCTTTGCCAGCTTGACAAACTCCTTCTCCATTGCAGGATATTCTCTTAATTCTGGCTTAACGTGTATGGTGTAAGCCTTATTAAGGTCGGTAATGAAGCGGTTTACATCGCTGCCCGGTTCGAAGGTCCGGATGGATTTTGTGGCGTCCCGAAGTGACTGCTGTCGCAATAGAAGCTCATAGTTTGTGGTGTGTTGTTGCAATGTGTGCGATCGATTGTGTGCGGTAGTTTGCAGAGCAGTTAAAAGTTTGTGGAGGTCTGTTTTCAGTTCACTAATGATTAATTGTGCTTGCGGGTTGTCTGCTGGCTCCATATCAATTTTCGTTTGGAGAATCGCTGCTTTTTGCTGTTTTATAAGTTCCAAGATTTCTGATCGAGAAAGGCCGGAGTATTCCATACTTGTTTTGCTGCACGCTTGACACCAGTGTTATATTCTGAGTTGTGGGCGAGAAATGCGTATGGTTGCAAAACAAAGAACGTATAGATACTCACAATAACACAGTAATGATGTTATAAAAATTTTTTATAGATAGATTAAGTACAGAGAGTAGAACGGAGAAATACATTCACAGTCAAAGAATGAATTCAGTGGCAGTAGCTACAAAGTTCATGTACTGTACTTGTCTCGTGGTGAAGGGATGGTTTTCTCGGAATTAGGATACGTTGGTAGCTGCGGAGAGCGTTTGATGTATCGGATGACAGGCGCCAGACGGGGTGAAGAATCCTTAACACGGGTTGTGTGAGGGAACAAGTCTGTGGTGTAGGAATGCAACTGAACTGATGATTGTTTGGTCCGTCTATTTATACGTTTTCTGTAGGCTCAGAACGGCAATTTTTGTGCCCCGCGGGAAGCGTTCCGATTGGATATTTATTAATGTATTTTTTTTTTGTTAATTTATCGCAAACGGAAGTTCTGCGCGGAGCCTATGCGTGAGCGACTAACTTTTCATTTTTAGTTGAGAACTCGAAGTGTTAACTTCCGTTTCTTTTTTCTTTTCTTCTTTTCTTTCTTTTTGTTTTTTCAAATCAAGGCAAGATCTCGTCTTGTAACATAAAGAAAATATTTTGGCAATTTTGAGAGGTGTTACCTTAACATTTGATTATAAAAAAATATAAAAAACTTTATTAAAATAGTCATAAAAATATATTACTAAACCTTTCAGAAAAAATCAGAATATTTCTAGAAACCATAAGAGTATTTTGTCTTAAATTAGCGCACATAAATTTACCATTGATTTTTTGATAAAACAATCAACTTCAAAACATTAACAATCTTCGAAAATAGCTAATGTCTGGGTCGAGGCCACAGTGATATATAAGTTATATGCAAAAATTCCTAAAGCTCTCTCTCTTTTTTTTTATTATTTTTAAATACACAGTTGAAAACCATTTTTTTTCCACTGAAGACTTTTGCACATGCCTAAAATAAAAAGAAAACACACTGTACAAATATGCTAATTAGATTCAGATTAATTGTTTTGGTTATAAATATGGTTAATATAATTAACTCTTAACTATGACATATCCCATGATCTTATATCTGACAAGACAGGTCATGTGAAATTTTTTTTTATCCAAGTCTAGTTGTGAATGGGATAGTGATTGAAAACAATTTGTAGGTGATGATGATGATGAAGGTAGTGAAATTAATGATTGTCTTGGAGTGAGAAATTTCTTTGTCTTGGATCTTTTTTAGCAATGATAGTAAAAAAAAATTTGTTGATGGTGACAAAAGTAGTTGAAGGAATAACTACCTTGGAATGACTGATAAGATATTTTCCTAATATGATAATACACAAAAATATCCTGATCCATGTGATTAAAAAGTGGTGGTGGGGGTGCTAATTTAATAACAAGATTGAAATGATCATAAAACAATTGTATTAAGAAAACCATTTATATTCAGATAAAATATTCAGTGGTTTAATGGAATTAAATACTGTTTTATTTATATCAATATATCATTATATAATATCAATGTTGCTTCCCACCCTGATATTATTCTCTGTGAGATTTCTACAGCTATGTCTCAGCACATATTTGCCATCTATCCTAAGTAGACATACTCTTTCACCTCCACAATTTCATCTCTTCCTACCACTATATCACCTTGTGGAACATCTTCAGAATGCATGAATTTAGTTTTCACGCAGTGTATCTTGAGGCTGACAGCCAAAATTTGATTGTTTAGCTCAGTCAGCATAGCCTATAACTGATCAGTGGTTTCAGCAATGAGTATGATATCATCTGTGAACCAGAAGTAAATTAATAGCTCTCTGTTGATGTTAATGCCACTCTCCCAGTCAATGTCCTGGATGATCATTTTGAGACATGCAGTGAAGAGCTTTGAAGAAATCATCTCACTGGTTGATGCCCTTACCAACTGGGATTGTTATGGGTGATGACAGCAAAGCACTTTCGGGGGTATAATTTAAATTTTCCTCCTTAATGCTAGACACATCACAAGTTTCACAGACAACAGGTAGACTTGTGCAGTTTAAATTCAAAGATTTCCCAAGGGTATTATTCTGAATGTGAATGTAATAGCATGTCTTGAGTTTGAACGTGCGAATTACCACATTGCAGTCCAGCATGTTAACCACTACACCATGGGGACTACCCTCCAGCAAATAAGTTGAAATTATTTGTTTTAAATTAGTATGTAGTATCATAGATCAATTCTTTTGAATCATTTTTTAAAAAAAATCTTTGTTAGATTTATTACATTGCATTGGACAATCTTCTAGGAATGTCAAATGGAAACCATCCAATCAGTAATATGCTTTATTTTGTAAGCTCAAATTTCTTGTTCATAGATTTACTTTTAAGCCACAAAACCTGAGTATATTTGCTGATCTTCTACAACATTAAAAATCAAACAAATTATAGATTAAGAAATAAAAGGAAATATTTTAAAATCCACAATGAATCATTTGAATATGGTTTTGTTTGGTTTAGTTTCTCTGTTTAATAGCATATCAACCTTCATGGGTTATCTAATGCCAAGCCATCCTTGCAGAAGAACATTAACTGCACTATTTAACCTATAACTGGGAGAGTTATGGGGTTCATACCTTTTCCAATGGTATTAGGTTTGTATTGGTTTCTTTGTTTAATGACATATCAACTTTTATGGGTAATTTGATGCCAAAACTATCCTTGTAGAAGACCATTGGTGATACTATTTAACATATAGCTGGGGAGATGAAGCAGTTCATAGCTTTCCCAAGAGCATTAGTTTGAAAGTGAACATGATAATGTGACTGAAGTCTGAACTCACTATGAGGTCACAGTCCAGTACATTAGCCAAAATGACCCAGGGCATAGCTGTTGCAATAATACCAAGGCCAGCCGGATCTTCAGATTCCAGTGGCTGACGTCACTATCAGTAGATATTAGTTTTATTTACAACACAGCGTCTTTCAGCGTTGACTGTTTCAGAACCAAAAATGGCTTCCCCATGTGTTGTACCAAAATGCAAAGGGAATTATAAAAATGGCCCCAGAGTTCATCGTTTTTCATTTCCAAAAAGTAAGCATTTATTTGATTAATAGAAACATGCCATTAAAATGGAGAATTTTACCACAAGTCCATTCAGCTAGGTAAATAGTTAAAATTTTAATCACCATTTATTTCAACAGGCGCTATATTCAACATTTGTTAAAAAATTAGTTTTGTTGTAGCACAAGAAAGCAGTTTTAATATTTAAACTGAAGCCGAAAAAACTTGTTAAACATTATATTTTCTAAAAATATTTTCTAAAAATATTTGAATTAATTATTCTAATTGATATTTTATTTAAGAAAATTGTGTTTTCTTTTCAATGAAATATTGAAATAAAAATTCTTAGAAAACGATCGTAAAATCTTTTAACATTTCTATATTGGAAACTTAATAAATCATTTTTAAACATGAAAAAATATCCCTGAATTAATTTTTTTCTTCATTCTTGAATGACCACAAACTACAAAATTTATTCTTTAGTCAATTTTAAAAGAATTTGTTTGATTTTCAAGGTTTTTTTATTTGAAATAAATATATATGTTGTATACTCATTTGCCGTATCATAACGACTCAATAATAATAAAGACAGACGCACGCAGGAATAAAGGACGCAGGATAAAGACGCAAGAAGGAAGACACAGGAAGACTTCTTTACAATTATATTTTACCTCTCATTTTATTGCAATGGTTCGAAAGGGTTGTTCAGGGGTTTGCATGTAAGAGGGTGCTGGGGACCGAACATAAACTTCATATTTTGACCCCACTGTTATGACCGTCACATTGTGTTTTTCTAGTTCTATTAGATGCTCAACCAGAGGTCTTGGGGTCCACTCCATCGGGGCTTTTCCGAGGGCCCCCTCGGTCGGGTGTGGCCTTCCTACCACATCTGGTCTCTAGCCCTCTGGAATTCTGCTGGCAACTGCTTTGGCACCCAACTCAACTCAATTATATAATAATTCAACACACACACGATCGCCCACTGGATCTTTGAAATCGAATGTTTAATCGTCATCAAGCGGAAATAACTGTCGTGCAGTTCAGAGATTACTCTCTTCCAGTGCATCACTGTAGTGGCACAATGGGACCTTCACCTTGTCCCATATCATAAGCCTTAATCCGCCCACGTGATCTCTTTCGATTACTGGTCATTGGAATGTGTCACTTCCTTCCGGTGTATCACCTTGGAATAGTATTTTTTAGGCTGGGTTGAAGGTCAAAATATAACATATATATATATATATATATATATGTGCATAAATAAATATATATATATATATGTAAATATATATATATATATATAAATAAATATATATATGTGCATAAATAAATATAGATATATATGTAAATATATATATATATATATATATAAATAAATATATAGAGAATACTTAGTCCAGTTAAACCGGAGTTAGGAGTAATTCCATCAGGACAAGAAATTATTCGTGAATGAATATTTAAATCTTCCTGGTAAAGAGCTCAATGTATTTAAATCTAATTAGAAATATCTGTAATTTAAGTCTATATGTAAAATTAATTTTTAAAAAAATTGTTTTAAAATAAATTTACTACATTGCCAACCGAAAATTTAAATTTAAAACAGAAGTGGGCTTAATGAAGAGATAACTCTTCACCCCTCTTCTATCCCCTCTCACTCTTCTATCCCCTCCCACTCTTATGTGTTTACTCTAGTTTTTTTATCTAATTGATCTGATGAAGTCCTGTTAATTTTTTTTCGTGTTTTTGAAAATTTCAAAAATGCGTAACAGGATGGAAATAAATTTATAATCCTTTGTGATTGGTTTCGTTGTTTTTTTTTAATGTAAATAAATATATATATATATGTGCATAAATAAATATAGATATATATGTAAATATATATATATATAAATATATAAATACATATATCATCATCATCATCATCTCGTGCTGGTAGCACGGATATCCCTGACCCTCTCTCGCCACTCCTCCCTATCGTTCATCGCCCTAGGTAGGTCTTCAGGACAACATCCTGTATCCTCACATAGCTGCTGAATGTACGTTCGAGCTGGTCGCCCTGCTTTTGCGCGGCCATGTGTGGGGATCCAT